>JACXGJ010005133.1:0-40790 GCA_016801105.1 Esox niger
GCCCCCTGACCATTATACACCCATCAGCCATAACATTATAACCACAGGTAAAACACAGCCCCCTGACCATTATACACCCATCAGCCATAACATTATAACCACAGGTAAAACACAGCCCCCTGACCATTATACACCCATCAGCCATAACATTATAACCACAGGTAAAACACAGCCCCCTGACCATTATACACCCATCAGCCATAACATTATTATTAGACGACTGGGTCAGAGAATCTCTAAAATTGCAGCCCTTGTGAGGTGTTCCTGGTCTGCAGCGGTCAGTACTGCTGGTTCTGATAGTAAGATGTCAGACCTGTATGGGGTGCCCATGCTGACCCCTGTCTACTGCTGAAAGTGCCTATAATGGGCACGTGAGCATCAGAACTGGACCACAGAGCAACGGAAGAAGGTGGCCTGGTCTGGTGAATTACATTTTCTTTTTATCACATGGATGGCTGTGTGCGTCACTTACAAATGGCACCAGGATGCACTATGGGAAGAAGGCAAACCGGCGGAGGCAGTGTGATGCTTTGGGCAACGTTCTGCTGGGAAACCTTGGGTCCTACCATTCATGTGGATGTTACTTTGACACGTACCACCTACCTGAGCATGGTTGCAGACCATGTGCAACCTTTCATGGCAACGGTATTCCCTGATGGTATTTGCCTCTTTCAACAAGATAATGCACTTTGCCACGAAGCAAAAATTGTTCAGGAATGGATTGAGGAACACAATAAGTTAAAGGTATTTACTTGGATTCCAAATTCCCCAGATCTCAGTCCTATCGAGCATTTGTGGGATGTGCTGGACAAACCAGTCCAAACCATGGAGGCCCCACCTTGCAACTAACAGGACTTGAATAATCTGCTGCTAACATCGTGGTGCCAGATACTACAGCACACCTTCAGAGGTCTAGTGGAGTCCATGCCTCGACGGGTCAGGGCTGTTTTGGCACAAAAGAGGGACTTAAACAATATTAAGCAGGTCGTCATTGTTATGGCTGATCGGTGTACCTCTCCCTCTCTCCCTGTCTCTATCTCACTCTCTGTCACTATAGCTATCATTCTGTTTCTCTCACTCTCTCTCTGTCTGTCCGTCTCTCTTTTTGTTTCTCTACCTGATTACATGTGACAGTTTAGGTTCCAGGGCTTTATTGACATAGAAAACTACTTTAATAAACCATTTCTCTCTTTCCATTTCTGGATAATCTTGTCTCCTCCATATTCAGGTGAAAGCATGGCCCAGGTGGGCAGTATGAATGTGTCCCAGCACAGCCGCTTCCCTGACTTCCTGGACTCCTTGCCAGGCACTAACGTTGATCTGGGGACCCTGGAGGGAGCGGATCTCATCCCCATCCTCAATGATGTGGAGTCAGTCCTCAACAAGAGCGAGCCGTTCCTCACCTGGCTGTAGACACACACACACACACACTGTTTCTGCAGATATATTTACCAGAAATACCTATAGACACACACACACACGTGCACACACATGTGCACCCGCGCACACACACACACTTCTAAACAGTCAACAAACACAATAAAAGATCCACTCCACCATTTTAGACTCTTAACATCTGCATGTAGCTCCCTATTGAAATCAACATGATCTCTCTTCTGCTTGTCTGTCTGTCCCCACGTGGTCTGCCGGAATACATACTGATCTGAGTTCGCTTCAGATCAAAACATATAAAGCGAATTAACCAAAGCCTTGAGAGAACAAACAAATGAACCTGAACAAAACATAACATGTATTAAAGTGTACTTCCCTGTCAGATTGAATACTGTATAGCGAACAGTTTGTAGTTTTGGTTTTGTATGATCTCTAAGTATTCTACTGAGCAACCACGCTGTTATAAAATCACAATTGATCAGATTAAGTCAATGACAGCATTCCTTTCTCACTTGGGATGAATTTCTATGTGGAACAAATACTTGTTGGGGTAAAAACCAGTATCTAATTGTGGCATTTTTGCCATGACTGTCAAAATGTTTGCAGCGAGGCTTCATCACAGATAGGTGGAGCTGTTGCTTGAGCCACCTTTGTTCTGACATACACCTTTACTGGCTACAGTGCTGTCTGGGCATCTGGGGATTCTTTGTATAGAGTGTACCGCTTGCCACAACAGCACTGTAAACTTTCTCTAATGATCTGTCACCAACAGTTACCTACCTGTCATTTTTGGTTCAAATGAAAACTACACCAGATTCTTCCTGTTGCTTCTTTTCACTTAAACCACAGCCTTGGAGTCACCTCATTAGCATTAGCAGCCATAAGAACAAAGTGTGTTGTATACCGAATAATGTTTCCTATTGTTCACTACAGTGACACTATGAAAGCTTTAAAACTTTGCAATTGTAGATTTTTTTAAATGAAAACCATGTGTTTAGTTTTTGTCATTTTAATAATTGTACTCAAGCTGATTCCATTTGAGCTATTAGAACACTAAAAGCTCATGTCTCAGTTATGCAATGATATGCATACGTAGAACTGTGTTTTATACCATGTACTTTTTATATATCGTGCGACAGTATTCCTTTTTTCAATACTGTTGAATAGCCTAGATGGGTTCTTTGCATCTGGTGCCATTGTAGGACTTATAATATAGAGTTTGCATTTTTAGTATTTATCATGAGCTATGATTGTTTTATTTTATTTTTTAGATCTATTTGTTCTTTTTTATGAAATTTAGATTTCAAAGCACTACAAATCAGCAAGGGATTCAAAGATATCTGATCATGAAGTGAATGTTGAAGTTAGATGATCACCAGAAGCTCCCACTAGATGTTTTGGTTCAACGTGTGTTGAAGCTTTTATAATCCTTCATAAGCAACCTCTGTACTTGGTCCTCAGTTGGTCTTTGGGCATGCAAAGTAAATCCTGTTTCAAAATCCCAATGGACAACATTTCTTTTCTAACATCTGTTCTTTTGGGAAATATGCAACAATAATATTTTATGTAGCCTGAATTAATTGTACCTAAACAGTGAAATTACTGAATTGTCAGATGGGATTAGCATAGGTTTGGCATTGTGATCTTGTTTTAACATGCCACCCCTTTAACGCAATCCGCTCTGATCTTTTGTCTTACGTTTGTCTGTTTCTGTATTTGCATGTTGTTATAGCGTTGGAGGCCTTTTATAGTCTGGCCTTTTATCAAGACTCTACTTTGTCTGGTTGTAGTGTAAAAAGCTAGGACTGCAAAGGTGTGGAAGTGATGGATCCTGGGAAAGGATTAGCAGAATCTATAAGAGGGAGGGTGTTATGTTAAGGGAGGGAGAGAGCAGGGAACGGGGGGGTGTTACAAGCGGTGCTCAGGATGCCCACACCTCAAAGATGGACCAACACTGCCTGTCTCTTTGGAGAGGTGTGGGTTGTGAGAGAAGGCTCGGATGAGAGTTGCCCAAGGACTGCTCGGAAAGGGCGAGCAGCGAGCTAACTTCTTCCCATTGCCAAGCTTATGAGAAGCACTCCAGCTAGAGGCGATTAGGGCCATTGAGAATCAGATTGGGTGACCATATGAAACAGCTGCCTATCCTGATGTCTGTGTGTCAGGGAGGTTTCCTGTCCCTGCTCTACTGGCACAAGCCAGAGAGGCGGGGCTGACAGTGCACCATAACTGGGGAAGCAATTCAAGGTGTACCAGTTAAAAATGAGAGAGAATGGATAACAGCATTTGTGTCAGAATGATTGTTTTTGCAAACATGTATCAGGAGACGTGATCGAGTTGGATCCTTGGACACAGACAAATTATGATGAACAGAGGTGATGTTAAACCATAAAGAGGTTGAGGAAATGGCTTGATGTGGAGCATGTACAGTATGACTAGAGGTGTATGGATTGGTATGAAATGAACAGGATAATGCTAGCAAAATATAGCGCTGTGTCTAACCTACAGCTGCATGGCGGATGGGAAGGGAGTGTTGTCACTAGTTTCAGGGTTCTTAGGATGTTGAAGGCATGCTAATTGGTTGTGGAAATTATACACTAACACAATTGCCAAATACATTATCCTGGCAGTGTGTGGAGTTATTTTTGACATAATGTAACTTCAACAAGGAGTCTTTGAAAACGACAATTGAAAGTTGTGTAAATGTAAAAAAAAAAATATAATAAAAAAATATGGAGTCAGAACTGTGGTTCATCTGTGTTGTTTTTATTGATGCCATTTTTGTCAATCTTGACATCACCACTCATGGATTACACTGAAACAGGATCTGTGGAAAGACGAGGTATATGATAGGTTCTCTGAGACCAGTATCTCTTCAGTTGAAATTCCTTTTAACCAGCTGTGCAAACATGTCGAAACACCCTCACAACCATTTGGATACCTTTTCGGAGCTGGCTAATGGGTATTTCAGTTGAACGAATATGAGAATATAAACTGTACCTCTGCTCACATCCTGGTTCAGGTTCACACAAAACCAACAATGACCCACAATATCACAACATCTAGTCAACATAAGATTGTTTCTTCTACACAGAACAGAACATCCACCACCATCGTACCATGGACCAAGCTGATAACACGGCAGTTAACTAGGTGAACCCTGAATCAGATATATAAAAAGTATTCATATTTGAATACTGCACACAACAAATAATTTGAATGTTGTTAATGCAAAATTGTATAACAGAGGAATCGATGTCCTGATGAAGTCACAGATTACCGATCGTGACAGATTCCTCATCAGTCCATGACTGTACAGTAAATATTGACATAGAGGAGGAAGACTAACCATGGCTCTCCATTAACAGGAACTACCTGGAATAACATTATGACCGAACTCAAATACCTGATCAATAAGGCTGACGCAGGTGTGGTTAACTGTGTAAATGCTGTCAAAACTTATACAAGGTTTTATTGTGTGTTTTTCTAGAATCGACCATCAGGAGTACTTTGGGTTTCCCAGGGTGCTATTACACATGATATGTCATAATTATTTAATGAATTCCATTAAAACTTTACATTAAATGTATTATACTCATTCTCTTAAGTAACTACATATTTGTTAAATAAATACACAATGTAGGAAATTGTAAGAGGAAAAAAAATATACATGTAAATAAAAGTCAGTTGATGCTGCTGGTAGTATAAGAAATATTTTTCTCAAATGCTCAAAGTTCATCAGACTGCACCGTCAGTACCCTGAAAGAAAAACACCGGACAATAATGTGACCAAAATCTCAAAAAACATTTACTCAAATACAATAAACATATATATATATATATATATATATATATATCTTTAACGATCATGGATTATAAAATATTTGAAAAGCTTGTGGAGTTCATGGTCAGACATATGGCCGAGAGGTCAGTGACATGCGGGGAAAATATGTCAATAGGGGGCTGGACTTATTTTAGAGTTTGATCTGAGCAGGTCCTGTCCCACTCCATGATTAACATTTTTACATTTGACTCATTTACCAGATGCTTTTATAAATGTTCATACTTTTTATACAACCATATCCCGATGGAAATCGAAACCACAACCCATGTGTGTGGTAAGGCACAAGGAAACAAATGAGTTAAAAGATGCCAGTGAGTCGTCTTACCCCGCAGCAGCCACAGCAATCTCCACAGATGGCCCCGATGAGTCCATTAATAACCTGGATGGCACAGAGGACAGCCTGAATCAGGCTCATGACCAGCAACATGGAGAACAGGGTCAGATGCCAGGTCACGATGCCCACAGGCTCCTTACAGGAATCCCAAAGAGTGTGGTTATACAAGTAGTCACTGGTGGGGAACAGAGAGGAAGAAGTTCAACAACCAGACAAATAATGATGTGTAAGAGTGGTGAAGGTGATGGAATGACAGTCTGAGTAATTGACTGACTGGCTTAGTGATCTACGTACATTGGACCAAACAAACAGTGTAATAAGAAACATTTGTGGTAAACCGACCCGTCATTGAAGGGGTAGGCCCATGTCCCTGTGGTTTCATTAGAAAATAAACAAGTTGGTCCGTTATGAACGGCAACAGCCGACACGATGAAGGAGTAGCCAGCCCCCAACAGCCCCAATGCAGCAAAAATGATAGAAGTGAACATCTGGGAAGAATAAACCAATCACAGTTAAACAATCAGGAAGCGTGGGTGCTGAACCCAGACAATCCAATTGACTTCATGAAGCTAAAACTGAGTGCGTGACATGACAGATAACACTACTCTTCAGGGCTGGTATCTGTAAGGTGGCCCAGAATGTGTTGATCTATATAAATGTGACATTTTGGATCATCAGTGAGCTCTTGTTTCTGAAGTCATACCAAGAACAGTTTGAAGCAACTATAAATTTGGCTCAACCAAGGTGACAGTAGACAATCCTTCCTCCCCAAAATCAATCGACAGCAACTGCCCCATCTTAAACAATGATGCAGTATGGTTTCTGTGTGAGATCCCATCGATACTATTGATCGGATGATGACAGGGTGCCGTGGCTAAATTCCTGCTCAGTGTTTGTCCTATCTACTGGTATAATGGGAGGCCTTTTCGCTTTCAAATGCCAGTTTATTTAACCATTATTTAACAAGGTAAGTCGCTTAAGAACCAAAGGCATTTGACTACAAAACAAGACCATACATAAAGCCACATGAATAATGTGTCATGTGTATATATGTATAAACACAAATAGCAATAAACATTACAAACATTACATTAAAATCAATACAGTGAGACTGACACATGTACAGTTGAAACTTAGAACAATCCATATTGATGAAACACTTCTTCAGATCACCTATCCTTTAAAAATATTTTTTATGCTATTGAGTTTTATTCAATGTACTCACAGCAAATCTCTTTCCACAACTCTGATTTCCACAGCAACCACAACAGTCATTGTTTTTTAGTCCCAGGAAGACTAGTGCTGGGAAGATCATCTGTCCAGAAAGAGATGCATTACATTGTCATTAGGATCACAGCATAATGAGCTCAGACCATAAAACAACCATTAGAAAACACAAGTACTGAAGACATATAAACCGCATCAGTTTGGAAAATCCCAGGAAGTCTACTGACCAGTTTTAAGCATTCAATTTTTCTTGGACAACCATATTGGTTTGAATCTGATTAGTATGGAAAATACTGTTGCTTTAATTGACAACACGATGGACCATAGCATGTTGGCTTAGGTAACAAAAAAGACTAGACCACACAAGTTTTAATTGTGTGTGTTAAATTGTACCATATATACTATTACACAGTTGCAATACATTGTACATGATTTACATCCGTTCTACGCCTAACTTTTCAATTCATATTCGGAACATATTGTAGTGGGTTAAAAGCTTTAGAATAAAACCATTCCTCATACTATTGCCATTCTACAAACAGATAGAGAAAGGCTCCAAAACACACAGCATTATAATAAATACCACACCTAATGTCTGCCTGGCTAGACAGCGATTTTCTGAAAGCCCCATTCAAATATGTATACAATTCTTCATTTCCTAATTTTGAATAGAAGTGTTCAAATTAAACCGTTTATAATTACAATCCACATGTATTAGTTTTTTACATTAAAGAGTTTAAAGTGTCAAGTCAAAAGAACCCCGACCCCCGTCTACTCACCAGAACACCAGATCCCAAGATGCCCCCAAAGTACCACACCTCAGGAGTGATGTGGGTGTTGTCACTGATGATCGTACCCCCGGGGAAGAAGAGTAGGATGTTACAGAACACACAGAGGATGGCCAGAGGGATCAGGCTGATGCCCAGGCACTTTGCGAAGCCACCCGAACACATGGTCACACAAAACACTCACACAGAGCGCACAGGGATTCACCTGAGTCCAAAAGTCCCCCTCACAAACTGATCTGACTAAACTGTGAGTCCCTCTTATATGTTCCTATCTAGGACTGTTGCTTTCCAGAGCCGCCAAATGGTCTCAGCCACTCAGATAGGGGAGGGCATATAAGAACATAGATCAGCGGCAGTGCTATGGCAACCGCCTGCTCCCGTTAATGTTCTACCATAGGATTTGACTGCCTGACCCCTGAACGGACGGACAGATAAAATGGGCTTATTGAACACACTTGTAGCCCATTGCAGTATAGATACATGATCAAGGCAAGTATGTTTAAGGAAATACTGTCACAGCTGGGGAGGCAGGACACAGGCACAGAGTAAAGGGAAGGCATCCTTTTAATTTTTAACTCCCACATACACAAACAGAAAAACAACAAAAGGCGAGAACGACCAAACTGAAGAGTCACAAGTACAAAGCAAAGTCCAAACAATGACAGACAACTAAAGAACATATAGGGCAACTTAAATTGGATCCCCAATTAGACACAACGAGACGCAGCCATGTCTAATTGAGGAGAAGAGAAAACAGTACTGCAGAGATGCATACAGGGCAGAGATGTCCTGCTCCAGATGGCTTTGGCCCTGGAGCAGGATGTGGCGCCAGGACAGCAGGGGGCACCTGGAACAGCGGGGGGAAGCTCCGCATGATGGGGTGCCATGATGGGGCGCCAGAGCAATATGTGACGCCGGGACAGCTGGAGGCTCCACCCCCTGAGCAAGACGAGGCGAAGGGGTGTAGGGAGGACGCTCCACCCCCGAATCTGTATGGGGTGCCGAGCAGGAGGAGTCCGGGGAGCAGGAAGCACAGTGGTAGCTGGATCTGCCAAGGGCACATGCGGCACTGGAGGCGCCGGGTAGAAGGAGGCGCCATGACGGTTCCTGGGCCTACCTATCCGTTGTTCCCGCTGGCGATGCCACCGCCCTTGACCCCTGGCTTGGTCCAGAACTAGACCACAGAGGGACTCCTCTTCAGTCAGTCTTCCTACAGTAGGCTCTCTGAGAGCTCTTAATTTATATGAGACAGAGTTTATTGAGCAGGTATGAATTTCTATCTAGATATCATCCTATTTTACTCAACCCCAGTTCCTCCTCCAATTTACCTTTAAAAGATTCTGTAAAGTATGGGATGGATAAATGTTTATATGATGCTGGGCATATTTTAAGCCCATATCAAACAATGAGGGTTTATTTAATATATTTGAATGCAGATAGGAGTTTATGCACATAATCTGCAGATAATTGGAGTTATTGCTAGGTAGGACATGTCCCAGAATGTCATGAGAATGTGCCCTTTCATTAACTTTAGAGCGATGTCCTAATCTTAATAATGTCCCGGTGGTACCACCTTGCCTCCACTTACTAATGATGTTCTTCACAATGTCTAATGATACATGAAATGTCTTTAAAATGATTTATTTTCCCCTTATTTTATTCCCTGATTTTATATTTTATTTCCCCTGATCTGTTCGTTTCAACAAAGAGTAAATACTCTGTAATTATTTCAATGAAACTTTTTTTATTATTTCAAACAAAACTTTTAGAGCAAATGTCATACATACGGTGCTGCTTGAAAGTTTTTATGGTTCACCATGAAATCTTTATTTAATCAGAACATAACAGGTTTACAGTTATCAATTCCATATGCTGCTTTAAAAGAAGTCATGAGTGAAGTAGAAAAAAATACATTTAAAAGCAAAAAAAGAAAGAAAGAAAATAAGTGAACCCCAAGTTGTATTGGTTAAATCAAGTATGTAAGTAGAACAAGGTGGGTAAATCATTTGGTAGCAAATGAACTAAGCAAAGGAGGGCTCTTTAGGAAATAGTTTAGGCAGTTCTCTGATAAACAGGCAATACACCTGGTCAGTTTGGTGTTAGTTGAATGCAAAACACTTAATAAAGATTTGAGTTCATTCAGTCCACAATTAGGTAAATAATTTACACATTTAACATTACAGCAACTTGGCCTCCAAAATATCAATGAACCACAAGAAAAATTATAAATCAGGTAAACACCAACCTAAACTTAACATACTTTCAAGCAGCACTATAGAAGTAACACAATGCGATTCACATAGAAAGTATAAAAATAAATGACAAATATTGAAGGAATAGAGTCATATAAAAGCAGCAAAAAGGTAAAACATGATTTGTTACAAAATGTAAGGTTAGAGACAAAAAATAAGAATAAAGCTGACCAGTAGACTAAGAACACCCTGGGGAAAAGCTAGCTAAAAATGTATTCTTCTACGGCCTCCCTTAGGTATTTTGCCAAAGGCTTCATGCATAGAAGCTAAACGCTGCCCCTCAATATCTTTTAGTCTTCAGCTTTGGGATAATTAAAAGACCTGTGCCAGTTGACCTGAGAGGCCTCCCAGGTAAATCATTTTAAAGCATTTCTGACATTGGCAATCATCGAGTTATTTCTAAACTATAAGGAAAATCCTTTAATCAATTCAAAAATTCACAGGTAATCTTTATGGCGGGCAATGGTCAGTACAATGTTTTTGTCCACCAATGGCTTTCTTGGGTAGACCAGACAAGAAAGCATAACAGCAGTCAAGCCTGCTTGTAATAAAAACATCAATACATCTCTTCTTATCAGCTTCAGAGAGAAAAGAACACACCTCTGCATTGTACCTTAACTGATAAAATGCTATTTTGGGCAGCTTCCTAATAAGTGACTCCAAGTTGCACCTACAATCCAAAAATGATCCTTAGGTTTTCACCTTGTGTTTAATTTTGAGTGTATGTAAATAAAAAATTGCTGTCTGATTCTCTTTCATTGCCGTTGTCTCAACAGTAAATATCTACATATTTCCTTCTTAGGAAAGGAAAGAAAAAGGTGCAGTGATCTCAAAATATTTTCTGGAGCTGTATGTATTATCTTGATTTAACTGGTGGAGGAGGTTTTGACTCATCCAAAAATATAGATCAATAATTCTGATAAATAATTAGTCAGTGGAGCTAAAATCCACTGGTGACACTGAGATGTAGTTGAAAATCAATGCCTTACTTTCTAATAACACTGCTAGGGGCCAGGTATTAAACTGAATACCTGTCCCAAAGTCTAACATTGTGGTACACAACATATAATATCAACTTTCACTCAAATATGTTAACATAAGGCTAAACAGATATTTTGACAGGTTCTCAGCCAGTTTACAACCAGAACAGAGAGACCAAGCCACTTCTTAAGCCTGTCAAGGAGGAAATCATCATCACAGTGCCGAATGCAGCACTCAAATCCGAGAGTATAAGCACAGTGAGCTTTTCGACATGTGTATTGACTCGAAGATCATTTATCACTTAATTAACTAACACTGTCTCTGTGCTGTGATGTCTCTGTGCAGGCTGGAATGTTTCAAAGTTATAACCCCAGAAAATGTTTACTGTTTCAAAACCAACTTTTCCTGAGTTTTCGCAGAAGGGTGGCTGGCGGCTCCCTTAGAGATGAGAAGCTCAGTCATCCATGAGAAACTTGGAGTAAAGCCGCTGCTCCTTTGCATCAAAAGGAGCCAGATGAGGTTGTTCGGGCATTTGGTAAGGATGCCCCCAGGATGTCTCCCTAGGTAGGTGTTCCAGGCACATCCAGCTGGGAGGAGACATCGGGGTAGGCCCAGGATTAGGTGGAGAGATTATATTTCGACACTGGCCTGGGAACGCCTCGGGATCCCCCAGTCAGAGCTGGCAAATGTAGCTTGGGAAAGGGAAATTTGGTGTCTCCTGCTGGAGCTGCTGCCCCCGCGACCCGATACCGGATAAGTGGATGAAGAGGAAGATTTTCCCGAATTGTGCTTCAGATGGGAAGTCAGGAAATGTTGTCAGCTCCTTGTAAACCACGGCAATGTCTGCAGGATGCAACCCTCAAAAATGCAAGGATATCCTACAGGAACAACTTATTGGGACTGTGCTGATAAGAATCCCTTCAATAGAGTTCAGCTGACAACAATTTACCCTAGTACATGATTTTGGTTAGGCTTCAAAGCATAATTACCTTTATATTAAATGCCTTGAATATAATCAAGTATGATCAATATGATCACATTTCATAGTAGTAAGTTACTATACTTACATAGTACTAAGTATCGTGTACTGTCTGTACAATGACAGCTATTCTGTTAACATGTTATGCATGACAAGGCTGGCTGATCTAGCCTTTATCTTGCTTCAGTCACCTGTCGTTTGTTTGACACTGCACAAGCTGGCAAATAATTACCCTAAAATATAACTTTTTGTAGAGAGTGGTCCCTTTACCAAATAGGATACGTGGGATTTAAATACTTTTGCAATCAAAATATTTTTCTTTTTTCCCAACAAATATTTCTCAACATCAAAAATCAAAATCAAAGTCACCTTACATTTTTGTGTACCATTTGAAATGCAGTAATATGGGAGAATTGGCCAGTGTTATGAATAGTTTTGTAAGCCACTGTTCATTTCTACTCGTTAGTTAAAAATAAACTATTTCTAACGTATTCTAATAAAGGTATTTCTAATATATATATTTTCTAATGTATTATCTTATCTCCCCGCACAGTAGGTGGCGATATTGCACCATTAACCTTGCTTGCCTACCGCTAACAAATCTGTAGAATAAATACAATTGTTCAAAAGCCTTGAAATCAACGTATTGGTACTTTGTTTAGTGTTATGCAGCTATGCCCGACGATCTCGACTTCACCTCTCGCCGATCACCTGTCGTTTGTTTACATGGCTGCGTCGCATCAAGTCAACCCCTGGCATCAGACATTGGTTTGGGTAAGTGTTATTAGCCCCGAGGGGTCAATGTGTCATTCTGGATGAGAATTAGATGTTACCGAGGTTGTTATATTACTATAAATATGCGTTTAAATATGTAAACGTATATAAACATTATTCTAGATATAAATAAATGTAGACAATTATTTCATTAATTTGCAATTTGATGTTTGTAAGCTTTGTAACACTTTCCCTTACGTTTGATGAACCAAAATGTGGTCTTTGAAATATCCCTGGCTTGGATTTGCATGCCCTTCTTGCAGACGTCTTGAAGAGAGGTGGAAATGCTGCAGATTCTGCTGTAGCTGTGGCCGCTGCCCTGGCTGTCACAGAACCGTGCAGCACGGGGATCGGCGGGGACAGCTTTTGTCTCTATTATGACGCAAAAAGCGGACAGGTGCGCGGCCTAAACGGCAGGTGAGGGACGCTGCCATGGTACAGCTTGGCAATTCTACCTGAAGCCCTTCTCAGATGCCGCTCGATCTCTGAGTTGTCATTACTTCGGTGAATTTAGCTTTATATTTAAGATTCGGACTTTGAACGTCAAAACCTCGTCAACAAAATCTCCTAGAAAGAAACATTAAACATGAAAAACATGAAGCACACACCTTGTTTTTCCCAATATGGGATTCATGTTTATCTTTCGGAGTCGAAAATGACTCGGAAAATTGTTTTACTACAATGCAAGGGTTAAGCCCAGCTAACACGTTACGTAACCACGACCAACCGTGACGTTATGGATTGATAATGGATCGGTAATATCATGACATTACGTTGACAACGTTATCCGAAGGTAATTAATCCATTATGTGGTCATGCAATCTTCCTTGCCACCTCAGCATGTCGCAGGAGCGCAATTACACGATGTACTGACAAGGCTACATACCGGTTTGGTAACTTTCCTACGTAACTCCAACGTTATCTGAAGGAAATGAATGACCACATAATTGGTCATCTTCCTTACCTGCTCAGGGTATAGCCGAAGCGTAATTACAGGATGTACTGACAGTGTAACAACTTTCATACCAAGTTGATGACAATCGTATTTAACTTCAACCAGGAAATATTTACTCAAAATGCCGTTGCTACAACGTACTTTTCATACAATGTCATTACTGGCACCACATCGGAAACCACGTATTCCAAATATTTCAACGTTCACTTGAAGATCTTTAGTCAAAAATCCCCCATTCACCGCAATTCAGACCAATTCAAATAGTTTTATATAATATCACTACACGGACGGAATGCGTACCCAAATTGTAAACTGTGCACGCGCAGATGTGGCCCTGCTCGAGCGTCCCACCATTTCTTGCTCGTTATAGTTTGTCCTAAATAGTCGTCCGAAGTTTCCAGTATCTCAACAGTCATAACCGGTGGCTATAGAAAGTTCCCTTTACACCAGTTTAAGAAAATGTTGATGTATGTTCTGATTTACTCACTGTCTGTGAGTTTTCAACAGTACTCCTCTGCTACTGTGGTTAGCCTTCATTAATAGTTTTTGCGATTTAGAAATGTTACAATCATTGATGGTAGTCATACTTTCGTTTTCTAATCTAGCATTTCTAATTTGGTAATTTTCTAATTTGGTCTTGTAGCCTACATTACAGTACTGTAATATACCTAGATAACTATTGCAGAGAGCGTAATTTTTCTTAAAGGCGTACCTGGGTAACTAGCTACTGCAGCTAGCAAACGGTACTGTACGACTACGTAAACAAACATCAATTTAGTTCACTAAGCCGACAAGGACAAGGACAAAGAATCTCAGGTAAGCGTATTTTACTTCTTTACAAACCAGTTAATAACTGTCATAGCAAAAATCATTTGGAAGTTCACAGCGAATTACATGTCTGTCTAGCAGCCCAACTACCCTACAGTACGCTACAGTAGACTAAGTCAACAACTAACTACCTTGGTTGGTAAAGTTTTTCGAACTTGGATGAACATCGAGTCCCCTCAAGTACTCAAATGTAAAAAAAAGAAATAGTATGTGTTCCACAAGTAACGATTCAACAATACATTAGACAAAATTGTAAATGTGATTATAAATAAATTATGAACGAGCTGAATCAAATGTTTGACACTGTTTTATACTGTTTTTGAACTGTTTTTCATTGTCCATGTCCAGGTGAAGCAACGGGTCCAACGGCAGAGGAAGGTGAAGATAAAATTAAACACCACACAGACTCATTTCTGACAAGAAGGAAGAGTTAAGTGTCCGTCTATGCTTGTGTGATTTTTATTTTGTCAGTTGGATAATATTAATTGTTTGTTTAATTTTATTGTTATTTATTGTCATTTCACAATGCTTCAACATTTGAAAAGAAAATAACCCAATGAAGAGTTATTTTTGCGTGTGTTCTTATATTTTAATTATTTGTAAAATTTTCATAATATTTCTAAATTTGATAGATGGAACAAAAATGTCAATGATTGGATACTCTACTAGTAGAAAAAATAATGTGTCATGGCTGTTCCCATTGAAGACCCACAGTTTCATTGGCGCTAACTAGATAAGATTTGCTATCCTTCCTGATGGTTATGAAGTCAAACACCGTTCTGATTAAAATGTATGTGCTGTATATCCACTTCGGAGTGTGAGGTGGGTGATAAATAAAGTGTTTTATTACATAATTGTTCTGGTTTGTAACTTTTTTCTACATCTAGGGCTTTTGTATATTGCAAGATATTTAAGATTTAATGAAAGTTGGAGCAGGGAAACACAAGGTTGGAGGACCTTTAGTTACTTATATTAGTAGACAATTATGAACAACCCTGTTTCCAAAAAAGTTGGGAAGCTGTGTAAAATATAAAGAAAACCAGAATGAAAGGATGCTCATATCATTTAAATCCTATATTCAATAGTAAATACTACCAAGACAAAATCACATTTTTAAGTTTCTTGGAAGGTACATGCTTACATAGAATTTCATGCCAGCAACACGTTTCAAAATAGCTGGGACAGGCACCAAAAGACTAGAAACCATGTATAATGCTAAAAAACTTAATCTGGTGGAATATCATACAACTAATTAGGTCAATTGGCAACAGGTCAGTAACATGATTAGGTGTTAAAAGATAATTCCGAAGAGGATGGGCCTGTCAGAAGTGAGGATGGGGCAAGGTTCACCACTCTGTGAAAGTCTGCACGGCGACAATTCAGGAATAATGTATCACAATGTAAAATTGTGAGGCTCTCACAGGGTACACAAGATCTCTGTACACAAGGAACCGGCTTGAAAACCGATATTGGATAGCCGTGATCTTCAGAATGACAAATACAGCAAAGGAGATCCGAACTTTTGTGCAGCTGCAATCCTACATCAAGCAAGAACTTCTATTTCCATGTATTAATAATTTGCTAAATTGAAAAATGTTTTGATTAGTTATTTTTGGTTGCACCTATTGACAATAATTAAGGTGAAAATGCATAAAAAATTATTAATAATTTCCTAAATTGAAAAACTGAAACTAAAGAATGTATGTTGTAGGAGATTTGTCCCTAAAGCTATATCAGTACTTCATTTTGATACAGTGGGGCAAAAAAGTATTTAGTCAGCCACCGATTGTGCAAAATCTCCCACTTAAAAGGATGAGAGGGGCCTGTAATTTTCATCATAGGTACACTTCAACTATGAGAGACAAAATGAGAAAAAAAAAATCCAGAGAATCACATTGTAGGATTTTTTATGTAATGTATTGGTAAATTCCTCTGTAAAATAAGTATTTTGTCACCTACAAGCAAGCAAGATTTCTGGCTCTCACAGACCTGTAACTTCTTTAAGAGGTTCCTCTGTCCTACACTCGTTACCTGTATTAATGGCACCTGTTTGAACTTGTTATCAGTATAAAAGACACCTGTCCACGACCTCAAACAGTCACACTCCAAACTCCAATATGGCCAAGACCAAAGAGCTGTCAACGGACACCAGAATCAAAATTGTAGACCTGCACCAGGCTGGGAAGACTGAATCTGCAATAGGTAAGCAGCTTGGTGTGAAGACATCAACTGTGAGAGCAATTATAAGAAAATGGAAGACATACAAGATCACTGATAATCCCCCTCGAACTGGGGCTCCACGCAAGATCTCACCCCGAGGGGTCAAAATGATCACAAGAAAGGTGAGCAAAAATCCCAAAACCACACGGGGGGACCTAGCGAATTACCTGCAGAGAGCTGGGACCAAAGTAACAAAGGCTGCCATCAGTAACACACTACGCCGCCAGGGACTCAAATCCTGCAATGCCCCAGCTTAAGCCAGTACATGTCCAGGCCCGTCTGAGGTTTGCTAGAGAGCATTTGGATGATCCAGAAGAGGATTGGGAGAATGTCAGATGAAACCAAAATATAACTTTTTGGTAAAAACTCAACTCGTCGTGTTTGGAGGAGAAAAAATGCTGAGTTGCATCCAAAGAACCCCAGACCTACTGTGAAGCATGGGAGTGGAAACATCATGCTTTGGGGCTGTTTTTCTGCAAAGGGATCAGGACAACTGATCCGTGTAAAGGAAAGAATGAATGGGGCCATGTATCGTGAGATTTTGAGTGAAAACCTTCTTCCATCACCAAGGGCATTGACGATGAAACGTGGCTGGGTCTTTCAGCATGACAATGATCCCAAACACACCGCCCGGGCAACGAAGGAGTGGCTTCGTAAGAAGCATTTCAAGGTCCATGAGGGGCCTAGCCAGTCACCAGATCTCAACCCCATAGAAAATCTTTGGAGGGAGTTGAATGTCTGTGTTGCCCAGCAACAGCCCCAAAACATCACTGCTCTAGAGGAGATCTGCATGGAGGAATGGGCCAAAATTCCAGCATAAATTCATAAAAAATCCTACAATGTGATTTTCTGGATTTTTTCCCCCTCATTTTGTCTCATAGTTGAAGTGTGCTTATGATGAAAATTACAGGCCTCTCTCATCTTTTTAAGTGGGACAACTTGCACAATTGGTGGCTGACAAAATACTTTTTTTGCCCCACTGTATATATATATATTTTCTGGGGTCCCAGCTATTGACCATTCATGATGGAACATTGCTTAAAAATTATTGTATTCCAAAATTCCAAATAAATTTTTTCCAAAATGTGAAAAAATAAAGTATGTTCATGGTACAGCAGCTGAAGCTATATCAGTTGATTATTTTGAAAATGGATGTATGTGGTCCAAGCTTTTGACAATTTTTTATGAATGCTTTAAACTATTGATCATTTCCAAAATTGTAAGATTATTCAACAAAAGAATTTTGATGGTACTGCAGCTGTCCCTGAAGCTTTATTTGTTGATTATTAAATGTATTATTGGATCTGAGCTATTGAGCATTTTTATGTAAAATTGCTTTATAAACTAGTAATAAATGCAACAATTGAAAATGTTTAAAACAAAATGATTTTGATGGTAGAGCAGCAGTCCTTGAATCAATATCAGTTGATTATTTCAACGGATGTTTTATTGAGTCCGAGCTATTGTAATGTCTCTGAAATAAAATGTTTTCTAAATCATATTGATGTCCTAAATAATCATACAGATTGATGTTCATGGTAGGGCAGTTGTCCCTTAAACTGTAAAAAATAATTATTTTGGCCACAAATCGTGTAGTGAAAATCTATCGTGACAGCCCAAATTGACGATCAAAGTCTGAATCTCGAATATAAACTTCAACGCAGTGTGGTCATTGGATTCGCAGGAATTTGTGGTTTTGGATTTCGAATATTAAATACATTCTGCCTACAACGAAATCTGAGGAAAATTGAAAAATCTAATCACAGATTGTAAATATTAGTTTAGAGAGGGCCTCTACTTGGCCCTAAGCACTGGCTGCCCCATAGTTCCCCCCCCAAAACATTTTGGGGGAGGCCTCCAGGTGGAGGGTTGACGCAGCCAGCTGGCAACACCCTGGCGGGAGGATATTGCCCTCATAATGAGTGGAGCCAGGTCGTTGAGTTGCCTCTCCTGGTCCTTGCATCGCCTCCAAAAATCTGCTAGGTCCAGTGTTAGGTCATTCATTCTGTAACAATATGTTTAGAGCAGGACACAAGCATGGACACGGAGCGTAAAGAAATGGCTTTTAATGAGGAAACAAAGGCATGGAAAAAACAAGAAAACTCCAAGAAACTGTCAGGCAGGCAAAAACACGGACTGGTGGCAGGGACCGACATAAATGAAGCATTAAACATAATGACTGACAAAGGGCTAACAGAAGAGGGCAAACTATATGAGGAGCTAATGAGCACAAACAAGGTGCAAACCATAAAGACAGGCTATGGCATAAAACATAATCAATAACAAAAGCTATCAAAGTTTTTAGATTAAACTTTATTGTCATTGAGCACAGTACAACGAAATGCAAAATTAGTGTTTGTCAAAAGAAAAACATATTTTTTTCTCCTTCGGTATTGCTTATTGGGAGTTATTGTTCAAAATGATCAAGCTGATCTGGCCACCCTTAGTAATGAATACGAAACCTCCGATTTTTATGGATCACCGGTTTCCAAAGAAATGTGAGAATTGACAGCGTGTACTGGTTTACTGTGTGTGTGTGTGTGTGTGTGTGTGTTACAGTGGCCGCGCCCCCAGAGCTCAGACTGTGGATTTCCTGGAGGAGTGTGGCTACAATGAGTCTAACCCTATCCCATCCTTCCATGCCCTGAATACCACTGTGCCTGGTGCTGCAGCCTGCTGGTGTGACACTATCCGCCTGTTTGGAAGTCAGAAGGTATATTATGGTTGGTTCAACAGTAACATTTTACTATTTTGTGTTTGATGGAGTTTGTATTCTGTTGGTTTTCTGTTCTCTATTATTCTGTTTTATTGAATGCACTTGGAGTGTCAATGCTTCAATGCAATAAAAATAATAAAAACATGGCCTCTGGGCCCACACATACAACTCTGGAAAAAATAAAGAGACCACTTCTAATTTATCTTAAATCTGCATCTCTACATGTATGGCAGCCATTCCATCTTAGTGTCAGTTTTATTCCAACACAGGCACCCATTATTTTACTTAATGAGGTACTGATTAGGTGATTTCCTGAACCAAATCTAATTTAACGAGGAAAGTATAAAAAACACTGCTGTGATCATCACTATCCTCTTGCAAATGGACCACCTCAATGGCAAAAACTGTGCAAATAGTACCTCAAAGGTAATTTGAATAAAAATTACTATTCAGCATGACTAGAGTTGAAAATAAATGCTTTGAGTCAGGAAAATAACGGTTCTGGCTTTACTGGCAGAGGGATACAGTGAGTGTCAGATTGCTTAATCTGGAAAATTTCATAAGTTCAAGGTCAAGATGATGTCAACTCATTCGAATGTCACTCAACAACCATAGGATGACATCAGGTTACCTACAAAAAGAATGGCAAACAGCTGCTGGGGTGAAGTGCACGGCGAGGACTGTTCGAATCAGGCTCTTAGGATGCAGGGCTGCAGTCATGCAAAGCTAGAATAAAGCCCTTCATCAATGAGAAGCGAAGAAGAGCCAGGCTGAAGTTTGCAACCATAATGATTGACCATAAGGATTGGACCATAGAGGAATGGAATAAGGTCATCTTCTCTGAGTCAAACTTTCAGCTTTGCCCAACAACTGGACTTCTAATGGTTAGATGGAGACCTGGAGTGGCCTACAAGCCTCAGTGTCTCGTGCCGATTGTGACATTTTTGTTGGTGGATTGTGATAATCTGGGGATGCTTCAGGAAGGCTGGAATCAGGCAGATTTATCTTTATCTAGGATGAACGAATCAAGCCAAATACTAGGTTATCCTGGAAGAACACCTGATCCTTGTGCTCTGTCAACTTTCCCGAATTCCGAGAATTGCTTTTTTCCGGCAGGACAGTCAAGTTGTGGATGGGGGACCACCAGATCATGACCCTGTCAGCAATGTGACAGACTGGTGGAGAGCATGCCAAGACTCATGAAAGTGGAAGGAGGAAGGTTTTATCTTAATAAGGTTGCTATTGTAAGCCCTTCCTTGTTTAACGTTTCTCAGCCTGGAACGAGTCACAGTCGCAATAGGCAACGCTGTACTAACTACTCTGGCTATGCTATCGGCAGACTCCACTATGCTAACAGGCTGGCTAACAGCCTGCAGCCTGTCCTGCACCCTATCTCATGGTTAGGCTAGAGGAGTGTGACTCCTGTCAATGTTCCTACATAAAAGAAGAGCACCACTCCAGCTAGGATGAAGTCCGTCGCTCTTCAGCAGATCAGGCCTGACCCTATTTCTGGGTGAGTCCCAAAAAGAGAGCCAGTTATCAACAAACTGACCCAACTCGTCACTACCCCTGTTTGGGAGGGGGCCAGAGACAATTACTCGATGCCGACACACCTATCTATCTAGCAAGTTTACACGCTGATTCTATGTTCTGCTTTGTAACCTCTGACTGTTTCATCCTAACGTCTTTGGTGCCAACGTGAATAACAATATCTCTGTACTCTCTATACTTGCCAGTTTTAGAGTTCGCTAGCACCAAACCCAGATTTGCAGCTACGTCGGTGGTTCTGCCCCTCTGTAAACTGTATACGATTGCTGGCTGATTCTTTAGTCTAATACTGCGGGTAATGGAGTCACCGATGAATAAAGTTTTCAGTTTTTCCGGGCCACCGGTAGAAAATGCCTGCCGATCATTCCCCTCCGAAGACGGCTTGGGTCTTGACTCTGACTCCAGTGGGGATAACCTGTTCAAAATCTCAGTCGGCTCTAGCAGCGACCCAGGTTTAACTGGTCAATGGCATTTCTTCCCAGTGACCAAGAGAAAGTTCTTGCCCGACTGTGGGAGCTGTGCCGGGGGGCTAACAACACCATCGTATCTTCCTGGTGGCCCAGACACAGTTTTTCCCATTTCTACACTAACATAATATTTGCCTGACATTTGCATCTGAAGCCAAGCTTCTAACTCTGCTATCTTTAACTGAAGACAGTTCTCCTTCGTGAAGTAGCTACAACAATTACAGTGAAAAGGCATAATAATGATAACTGCAAGCAACTGGCCTAAATAGTTTTCTGTTGGTCAATTCAGAATTCCGCCAAAAAACAATGTGATATATGCCTATTTAGGAAAAGTAATGGAAGGAGTAGGGTGTAGCTTTCAAAATGGCAGTTTTATTTAAATTACAAACTCAAACACCAAACGTGTAAACGACCTGCAATTCTGTCTCAAAACAACAGAGCATGCAACAACATGGCAAGCATTGGAAATAGTAATAATGGCAGGGTGCACCGTCTCCCTTCTAGCCTTCTCCATGGCAATGGAAGTGATTATCTGAGCTTCCAATATGGGTTGTAGGGGAATGTCTATAGTCTGGACAGCGCCTACCTTCCATTGGCTCCTATATGTATGACATGACCACTCTGATCTCAACCGTCGGCGTGTACCAAAAAGTTGCTGGAAGTTCTTCATGCCAACATAAAATGAAAAAAAGCATTCTCTTCAACATTTGATAAGACATTGCTTCCTGGTAAGTTAACTGTGGTGACTGCAGTTTTGATTGCTCCCCTGTCTGATGTGGCCTCTAACAGTCTATGAAGTCTCCATCACTATAGTCGAGAAGCTGGAGAGAACAATCAGTTCCATCATCAGGAAGTGACTTGGACTCCCACGGTGCCTCAGCAATATCATCTTGCATTGGAATGGTGTCCTGGAACTTCCTATTTCTAGTTTCACTGAAGAGTATAAATGTACCAAAGCCAGACTGAACATAAACCTGGCGGAGTCTCAAGATGCTATTCATTTACAAGCAGCTGCTCCCTGATTGATAACTGGGAGAAAAATGTATCTGGTCTGAGGCTGTACAGCAAGCAAAATCTGCTCTCAGGCATGGAGACATCGTAGGTCAGGTGCAGCTGGGTAGAGGGGTTTTTGGACTAGGTACAAGTTGACCCACATGGTACAAGGCAACATCCGTCCAGAGAAGAAAACTGGTAGTAGCCATTGTCTGGCACAAAGTGGAAGTAGAGAGTTGCACAAAAGCAGTCTCAAAGTCCTTACAAGGCCAATGGACTACTTGGGAAAATCTGGGGCACCGGAAGCTCACCTGAAAGGATGTTTGGGAGATGGAAGGAAGCAGACTTAGCTTAATCAAAAGAGCCACCTACAATGATCTTCCCACACTGAAGAACCTAAACCAGTGGTTTGGAGAAGATCCGCCGTGTCCCCTCTGTCAAACTCCAGCAGTATTAAGACCCATCCTTGTTGGCTGCAAAATGAGTCTCTCCCACGGTCTGTATACCTGGAGGCACAACCGGGTCCTGAGACAACGGGAAATTGTTCTGGAATGAGGGAGAACTACCATCAGCGCAATCTCTCCTCGAATGCCAGGTTTCTCTAAAACTACCGCCTTCATTAGAGCAGGACACCGTCAAGTAACGTCAACTCAAAAAATGGAATCAACACTACTGGATAATGCCCGGGACTGGAAAATGCAGGCGGATCTAGACCAAAGGCAATTTTTTCTGCCTGAGATAATTACAACTAATTTCAGGCCAGACCTGATCTTGTGGTCAACCTCACAAAAGTCACGTATCATTATGGAACTAACTGTACCATGGGAGGCTCAAGTTGGGGAAGTGTATGAACGCAAAAGGATGAAGTATTCAGACCTAGCAGCCGTTGCAGTGCAGCGGGACTGGTGAACCCAGTTGGTCCTCAATGAGGTTGCTTGCAGTGGCTTTGTTGCCACATCAACAAGCCACTAGTTCGCTGTCAGAAGCTGCACAGCGAAGCAGCAACTGGCTATGGCTAAAACTCCGAAAGAAAGGATCCCAGTTGGGCTGTAAAATGATCAAGAGTGGTAAAAGTGGAGGGGGCTTTTTGGAGTTGGCGTGCGCCCCGATGAAGTAATTACCCCTTAACACCCCCCTGACTCAAGATAAGAAAATGCCTACTCAAAGCGATTGTACAAGCAGGTCCTATAAGCTCAACAATCGGTTGAAAAGGAGCTTTGGATCTCCTGTAATGTTTCTCAAATGTCACTTATGCTACAAACCTTCGATTTGACCTAATTATTGGTAGAGTGAAGCATCTCAGCGTAGAGCCTCAGCTATTATTTTAGGGTATTTATGCACATACTGTATTAGTTTCACAATATGGAAATTATAAAACTTTTACACAGTCCCCCTATGTCAGGCCTCCAAAATTATTGGGACAGTTTACTGGAAAGGTGTTTTTGTCACCTTCAAAATGATTGGTACCCTTGAGAAAGATTTGCAAACAAGGCTTTGTGAAATACACAATGCAGGAAATTAGCAATATATTGTAATTTTTCAACTTGTGAAATCTATTGTACTTCATTCATGATTCAAGGGACTCAATGAACATGACTCATGATTGGCATTTGTCTCAGTACTTTGTAGGATATTGACCAGACTCGTTTTCCACTGTTCTACTGATTTTATTGGTGATAAGTGGTGTAACTTGTTTTTTTTTTGTACAAATATGTTTGTACCAGTTGCTTGAACATGCAGGTCTTTAGAAAGGTAATTTAAGTTAAGATATTTTCTTGATTTATTTATTACTGTGGTCTTTATTTTATGCTTTATTTTTAGTCAGCTTTAACAAAGGGTGACATTTTTTCGTGTGGCTGTATGATACTATGCAGTACTGAATAAATTTAACAAGGCATTATATAAATCCTTTCAAACAAGTCTTATTTACTTTAAATCTTGAAGTATGTTGCCACTGCACATTTCCTACTGCAGCATGTGTTCGAGTCTGACCCAATACCCTTTCAGCAAACTCTCCTGTCTCTCCCTACTGTCCTGTCCAATAAAGCATACAAAGGCCAGAAGAATATTTGTTGAAGGGAAAAGGAATTCATTTAAAACGGTGCGTATATGTTGTCTGTGAGTGTACTGTATTGTCCATGGATCATGGAACTATATTGAATCTCAGAGCATCCTTGTTCCTATCCTGGGAATTGTCAGCAGTAGGTAGAGTATGTGAGCCGAATCTCCATTCTTTCATCTATTTTGAGGTTATGACTCTGGGGTTTCCTGCTGAGGGGGGCGGGGGGGGAGGGGGGCGGGGGGGGGGGACTTTTTGCTTCCTGTTAACCTCCGGTTCATGAACAATCATTGTTTCAATGTGTCTACAGCTCTCCCTCCAGGATGTCCTAAGGCCAGCGTCTGACCTCGCCCTTAGGGGGTTTCCTGTGGCCACTGTGACTGCACACCACTGGGCCAAGTGGACCCATAAAATGAGGGATGCTGGGAGGCAGCTGGGTGAAGACTTCCTAATTAAGGGCAAGCCACCCAAACATGGACAGTTCTTCTCCAACCCCAATCTGGCCCGAACCTTCCAGGTAACTCTGCTCTTGACTGACAGGAGCAAGGGATGTCCAGCATAAGTCAGAGAGGTGTGTCTGTTTATATGGGCAGCTTCACCTCCACTGTTTTCAAAGTCAGTTGTTGATGTCATTGCTGACAGGCTTGTGAATTTCTGTGAGTTCCTGACTCACCAGTTTTACAGTAATTATGATGTATTGCTTTCCTGTCTTGGCTCTCAATCTGTTTAAGATTTTAATTTCTATATTATGTAGTAATTACATTACAATAATTTTTATCGCTGTTAGTTACGGCAGAGATAACGTGGAGCCATCTTCCATATGTGAACAGTCGTGGTTCTCTTCTGCGGAATTCGTTCACCCCCATAATGCGTGTGCTGGTGGAAACGCTCTGGTTGAGAGAAGGGCCTGGTGAGATGTGGCATTGGAGGGACCTGACTACATCTTTGACTCTTGCAACTGCTGTGGAATTGTTTCAACAATGCAATTTTAATATCACGTGTGGACATCATGGAATTTGAACTTCTCTCTCAGAGCTTTCTGCTTTACTAAACACTCCCATCTAAATCCATGTTCAATACCATACCCACAGCTCACATCCCATTATGTGCTCACCACTGTCTAATACAACCCTATTTCCAAATAGTCGGGACACTGCAAAATGCAAAGAAAAGCAGAATGCAATCATGTGCAAATAATTTAAACCCTATATTCAATAGACAATAGTACAAAGACAACATATCAAATTTATGAATTGCTCCAGTCCTGTTTCATACCCCATCATAGTACTGAGACTGTACTCATGAAGGTAACAAATTACCTTCTAATGGCCTCAGACAAGGGTTTGACATCCATCTTGTTGCTTCTTGATCTTAGTGCTGCTTTTGAAACTATTGATCACTCCCTTCTCTTAGAGAGACTGGAAACCCATAATGGGCTACATACTGTAGGAATGTTATAGCCTGGTTTAAATCTTGTTTATCTGAGAGTTATCAGTTTGTAGGTGTGGATGGTATATCCTCTAACAAATTAAAAGTATGTTTTGGTGTTCCTCAAGGCTCGGTTCTGGGCCCTTTATTGTTCTCACTATATATGCTGCCACTTGGTGATGTAATCCGGAATCACAAAGCCCCAAAATTGGCTACTTTGGAAGCATGTGTTTCAGTTATAAGGAAGTGGATGACTGAGAACTCCTTGCTTTTAAACTCAAGAAAAACAGAAATTGTCAGCCCTTTGTAGAGTGAAAGGAGCAGCGGACTGAGGAGTCAAAGTCGTGTTCTTTGTTTTTATTTTAACAGTAAATGGCTGAATAATGCTCACAGCAGTGAGACAATAACACACAAAGACAAAGGGAACCTATATACTGCGGGAAATGACTGTGGATGATGATCAGGTGTGCTAAACGAGACAACAGGTGTGATGAGTTGATGAGATGGGCGGTGGTGTCAGAAGGCCGGTGACATTGAGCGCTGAAGCCTGTCTCCTGCAGGGGGAGGACGGGCAGCGGATGGCGTAGTTGTCACAGTACCGCGTGACGACAGGGGCAGACCTCCTATAGTAATTAGAAAAGCCAAAAAATCGTTGCACTCCCTTCACCGTGGTTGAGGTCGGCCAATTACGCAGGGCGTCAATGTGATGCTCCTCCATAGCCACACCCGTGCGAGAAAAATGGTACCCCAGGAAGGACACGGACGACTGGAAGAGCAGACAATTCTCAGCCTTCATGTACAGGTCATGCTCCAGCAATCTAGCAAGCACTCTACGCACCAACGAGACATGCTCAGCGCAGGTAGCCGTGTATATCAAGATGTTGTCAATATACACCACCACACCTTCGCATAACATGTCCCTGAATACGTCGTTGATAAAGGATTGAAAGACTGATGGAGCATTCATCAAACAGTAGGATATCACTAAATATTCATAATGGCCAGAGGTAGTACTGAAGGGTGTTTTCCATTTGTCCCCTTCCCGGATACGCACCAGGTTATAGGCACTCATGAGGTCCAATTTCATGAAAAAGCGGGCCCCGCGCATCCTTTCGACTTCCGCAGAGATTAGGGAAAGAGGATAGCTGAACGGGATGGTGATTTTGATCAGCACCCTGTAATAGATGCACGGGCGCAAACCACCGTCCTTATTTTTCACAAAAAAGTAACTCAAGGAGACAGATGACTTGGAGGGCCTTATGTATCCCTGTCCCATACGCGGCCATCGCCACCGTCTCGGTGCGGAACAGTGGATACACGCGAAGCTTAGGGAGTGAGGCCCCCTTTACGAGGTCTATCGTGTAAACCCCCGGTCTATGAGGCGGGTGGGTGTCCCTTTGGTTGCTGCTTGGCAATGTGGATGGATTGATTAACTGCCTGTTGGGCCCTGTCTGGGGCCTCCCCCTGTTAGGGCCACAGTGTCACTGGACCCCCCCTGTCTCAGCCCCAAGGTCTTACGCTGCTATATTATTGTGCTGCGGGAGTAGGGTCTAAATTTTCCCTGTCTTCTGTCATGAATTTCTCCAGTCGGGTTTCAGATCCCATCATGGTTCTGAGACTGCAGGACATGAGGTCTTGGCCCACACCTGCGGAGTACCAGGCTTGACTCATTGTGGTCTCTGTCCAAAATCCTCCTGGTTGTGTTGCAGCTTAAGATGATAACTGATGATTTCAGCTTCCACTATGCTGACCTCCCCCTCGTCTGTCCCTGTCCTTGTCCATCTGGTCATGCCTCCGATCTGGACCAGGTTAAAATAGACTCTGGGCTAGGCCCAGAGTATCGATTAACTATTACAATTATGTTCAACCGTAACCGCCAGACGAGGACTGGTCACCCCTCTGAGCCTGGTTCCTCTTTAGGTTTCTTCTTATATTTCGGCCTTCTAGGGAGTTTTTCCTTGCTTTTGAAGTTCAACACTACTGTTGTTTGCTCCTTTTGGTTTAAGGCCAGGTGTTATGTAAAAACACTTTGTGACCACTGCTGATGTAAAAAGGGCTTTATAAACTTAATTTGATTGATCAAATATTGAAACTGAGAAATGTTATTGTTTCTTATATATAATAGAAATTCTATTGTTCGAGAACAAAGTTCTCGAACATCTCATCTCAATCCGCTTATTGTCAGGTTGCGGGGGGCAACTCCAGTAGGGGACCCCAAACATCCCTTATCCGAGCTACATTTGCCAGCTCTGACTGGGGGATCCTGAGGCGTTCCCAGGCCAGTGTCTAAATATAATCCACCTAGTCCTGGGCATACCCCGATGTCTCCTCCCAGCTGGACGTGCCTGGAACACCTCCCTCGGGAGATGTCCTGGGGGCATCCTAACCAGATACCTGAACCACCTCAACTGGCTCCTTTCAATGCAAAGGAGCAGCGGCTCTACTCCAAGATCCTTATGGATGACTGAGCTTCTCACCCTATCTCTAAGGGAGACGCCCGCCACCCTTCTGAGAACTCATTTCAGCCGCTTGTACCCGCGATCTAGTTCTTTCGGTCATGATTCAGCCTTCATGACCATAGGTGAGTGTAGGAATGAAAATTGACTGGTATATCGAGAGCTTTGCCTTCTGGCTCAGCTCTCTTTTCGTCACAATGGTGCAGAAAAGCTAATTCAATACTGCCCCCGCTGCTACGATTCTCTGGCCAATCTCCAGCTCCATTTTTCCCTCACTCGCGAACAAGACCCAGAGATACTTGAACTCCTTTACTTGGGATAAAACTTAATTCCCTACCCAGAGGAGGCACTCCATCTGTTTCCTGTTCTAGAACATCTCACAACTAATTAGGTTAATTGGCAGCAGGTCAGGAACATGATTGGGTATAAAAAAAGCATCCCATAGAGGATAAATCTTTCAGAAGTGAATAGAGAGAGAGGGGTTCACTGCTCTGTGAGGGGTTCACTTTCTCAACGTAAAATTGTAGTTTGGGGATCTCATAATCTACGGTACATTATATCATTAAAAGATTCAGAGAATCTGGAGACATCTCTGTATGCAAGGGACAAGGTCAAAAACGAATATTGTATGGGTGTGAACTTTGGGCCCTCAGGTTGCACAGTACAAAAAACAGACACAATTCTGTAGTGGATATCACTGCATGGGCTCAGCAACACTTCCGAAAACCATTGTCTATGAACACGTTGCTGCATCCACAAATGCAAGTTAAAAGTCTACAGTGCAAAGAAGAAACCATATATTTTGGGGTTTTCATTAGTTGTCAGATATAATTATCCAAATTAAAAGGTATGAACACTTGAAATATATCAGTCTGTGTGGAATGACTGTATACATTATACAAGTATCACATTTTGAATGGAATTACTGAAATAAATCAACTTTTTAATGATATTCTAATTATGTGACCAGCACCTGTACAGTGTAAACAAGATACAGAAACACCCACCTTTTCTGTGCCCAATATCATTTAAGATGGACAAAGACGAAGTGGGAAAACTTGCAAGAATGGGAAAACCTTTCACTTGTAAAACTACAACAATGGGTCTCCTCAGTTCCCAAATGCTTCTGGGGTTTTAAAAAGAAGAGGTGACCCAACTTTGTAAAAAGTTGTTGCTGGCATCAAAATCTAAATGGGCATTTATAATTGCCAATACAATAAAATTACTATGTTTCAACATTTGATATGTTGTCTTTGTATTATTTTCAACTAAATAATTTCACAATTGCATTCTGTTTTTATTCCACCTTTTTTGGAAATGGGGTTGTATAACTGCATGCTGTTATACACAAGTCTCATTCTGTGTGTTTATTTGTGTAGTGAATAGATACTGATTCTGATGTGGATTATTTTATGAGTTGGTTAGTGAGATTGATTCCTTGACTGATTGATTGTTCTCTCGGATCAGGAGCTGGGTCAGCACGGCAAAGCAGGGTTTTATGAAGGCCGGGTTGCACAGGCCATCGTTGATGTAATCATTCAGAACGGCGGAGTGATTAGTCTGGAGGACTTGCATAGCCATGACACTGAGGAGATCAAACCTGTCCACACTGACTATAGGGTAGGTTCAAGGACACGTCACATCCAACTAAACAGGATTTAGATCAGCTGGAATTCAACGACACAATGTTCATGGTGCTATCAGTCCCCATTTCATTTTCTCTCAATCTGTGTATATGTCTGTGTTTTTCTGTGTGTTCATCTCCCTGGTCTCCCCTCTCAGGGAGTGAGACTTTGGGAAATCCCTCCTAATGGTCAAGGCATGGCAGCGCTAATGGCCCTCAATATACTGGAGAACTTCCCTATCAAAGGTAAATACACTGCTCACCTTAGTGTTTAACCATATTTGTCTACCAACATAGGACAACCGGCTTATTGTTTGCAGGGAAGAACATGAATTGTGTGTTTAATAACTAATTATGGCTCCGTTTTGAAATTGTTGCTTTGACATAATTCGAAAAGACATCATATAAGACTTGGCCCTCTGTTTCTCACCATGAAGATAATGAGTTGACCTGTTGTGACTTTGCAAAACAACATTTCATGTTTAATGCAAACCACTGACAGAGGTTCTTTATGGGGGATCTGCAGAGATGGGTCATAACAGCACCAATTATCTCCATGTCTTGGCGGAGGCTCTGAAGCTGAGCTTGGCTGACACAGTCCATTACTGTGCTGACCCTGACCATGTTAAAGTCCCTCTGGAACATCTGCTCTCTAAAGACTACAGTCTGACGCGCTCACACACTATACACATGGACAGGTGAGAACAAAAGAGGTGTGTGCGCATGTGTCTGTGAGATCCTGATTTTACTACACATGTAGGGTATCTGTATGTACCAGAATTGGAGTTAGGTTTAGGCATGAGTGCGGTTTAGGTTAGGGTTAGTTTTAGGAATGTAGGTTTATGCATTAAGGGCTGGTTTTGCAGACACATATCAAGACTAGTCTAGGACTAAAACAACAATCTCAATGGAGTTTTATATTGAACATGATTTGATTGTCTTAGACTCTGCTCCGTGTCAAAACTGTTCCTAAGTGTATGAGGTTAAGGTTAGGGTTATGTTGGGGATAAGGATAATATGGAATCCGTTTTCATATTCCTGATAGAATGTGAAATATGATAAAACCAGTAGGAGTAATAACACAACTTTTGCTAACACCTATGTGACAGGCCATCATCCCCTTTACAAATAAGTGATATCATTATTACACTAATAATCTCTTGATTTCAATAAACTAACACATTTAAGAAAATACCAAATGATCAATGGAATTTTTTTTGGTATAATATTACTTAATCATGTTCTTTACTGTATTATTGGTTATATAATTTTCCTCCTGATAAAATGTACATGAATGACATGAAGCTGATTTCAATAGCTTGGTTTTATTGCCCTGTGCCACTAACACATGAAATAATTATACTTTCTTTGCGTTTTAAAATGAAATCCTTGAAACATGTTACTACAACTCTACACTTTGCCAGGTTCATTTTACTTATGCTATGCACATTTAACAAACGTTCATAGTAGAAAGGTCTTACCAATTTTATTATAATCATCGGGTCAGTCTTACTCAGTTTATACATAAAAATGTGCAATGCAGTTTCTAATAATTGCATTTATGTTAAAGTTGTTAGGTAAGAAGAGAATAATCAGTCATAGTAAATGTAAAATATATAGCCGCTAGCAGCAAATATCCTCTTTGTCTCCATTTGAGCCTTTCCTGTCATTCCCTCTAAGTAGGTATATGCCAGCCAACCTCCACTTGGTTTAGATTTCACTAGTGACAGCTGCATTATTAAGTTAATACTACTAGACTTGGTACTCAAATATGTGTTCCTAAATTGCATCCAGTTTGTCAGAGTTCATCTTATGCTGCTCTGGAATAGGTTGATCTAAACCTTCTGACCTCAGAAATTGACAAGCACTTCCACACACAAATGAGAGAACTCCAGTAACCATTCTATTTCCCTAAGCAGAGACATGTGGGAGTTCACTGACTCAAACATCTACTGAAACTGACCTGCTCTGAAGGCCGAAATACATGTTCCAAAAAGGAATAAGCAATGTGGGTGTGTCTCATTAGCATGTGTTTGAGAAAGTCTTATTCCTACTTATTTACTTGGGGATCCCTGTGTTTCATTACCTAGAGTGCTCTCTCTCACAATCTGCCAGTCTACCTCTCTCTATCCTTCCTGTGGGTCCTTCCCCATTGTGTTTGTGTTGCTCCTGTTTCTCAGCGCCAGCGTTGTAGTGGAGCATGGCGTAAATGCAGGAAGTGACACAGTGTATTTCACGGTGGTGGACGGCCAGGGCAACGCCTGCTCCTTTGTCAACAGTAACTACATGGGGTTTGGAACGGGCCTGGTGCCTCAGGGCTGTGGCTTCTCATTGCAAGTGAGTGGCAGCCATATCGCAGAAGCTCGACAGTGTGATCGAAACACGGGCCTTGTTATTCAGATGACACTAGCTGCATTCCTTTTGAACGATGTTGTCGCAAACAAAAGAACATTACTTTTTATGGTCAACATGTATACATCAGGTTTATTTTGATCCGTTCATAAAAGGTCAAAGTTCAGCAGTTAACACGGGTGCGTATAATGAGGTAGAAAAAGAAAACTTAAATGTGTCCTCTGAATTGGTTCCGCCTGAACTCATCAGAACCGAGGCGCTAACTTCTCCCTGGATCGAAGCCGTGGTAACTGCATAGGTCCTGGAAAGAGGCCGTACCATACTATCATCCCGGCCCTGCTGACTGAGCCCAGCTCTGGGCGCTTGCTCTGCTCCCTCGGGGTCATGGGAGCCTTCATGCAGCCTCAGGGCCATGTGCAGGTATGCACACACACACACACACACACACACACAAACAATGACCTGGTGTTTTGGTAGCCAGTTCACACTCTCCTCCATACCAGGTGTTGCTGAACATGCTGGAGTTTGGAATGAACCCTCAAGAAGCCTTAGACGCCCCTCGAATGTATGTGCACCATGACAATGTTGGTAAGCTCTCTCTCTCTCCCTCTCTCCCTCTCTCTCTCTCTCTCTCTCTCTGTCTCTCTCTCTCTCCCTCTCTCCCTCTCTCCCTCTCTCCCTCTCTCTCTCTCTCTCTCTCTCTCTCTCTCTCCCTTCCCCCTTCCATGTTGAAATTAAGCGGCCAAGCCGCAGTACAAATCTACTTACTGTACAGTGGGTCAGATAAAGATGCCTCTTTTACTTAGATGTCTTCCAATACCTAGATTTGCCGAGTGATGAACTATAGGCAGAACTAGGAATCAACATGTTTACTAAATACACTTTTATCCACTGAATGCAGAAAAAACTTTCATAATTTAAAACACATGCACACCTGTTTCCTTAAGAATGACGAGAAAAGAGAAAGTGTGTGAAAATGACTTATTTGCTTGTCATAATCCATAAACTGTATCTCAATATTTTGTTAATTCAAAGTTGACTTAACAAGTCCTGTTCTGTGTGTACTAAATGTATGTGATTGATAATGTGAGGGGTGTATCTACAAATAAAGATAAAAAAGGGATATAGGACCATCATTTATATTGTATCATCACAGTCCGATTTGCTAACAACCATCACATCAAAAGTTAGACCAAAACTAATGGGATCGTATTGTAGAGATCCAAACTGAAATACAACCAGATTTCAGTTTGGATCTCAGAGTAGATATGATGTAGCCCGCACTGCAACATTTTACTTCAGTAGTATAGAAGGACATCATAAGGGAAATTATGAAATAGCTAATATGCACTTATTGGAATAAAACACTGTCTAGGGCCCTCAAAATCTTGACCGTGAGGCCAGTTACATGCCATTTCTTTATTGAATCCCTCTAATCAGGTAATGATTATGACCTAGGTAGGTAATTAATGATGAGGTTAACAGAAAACCAGCATGTTCTGGACTTCCTAGACCAGGGGTGTCAAACTGGTTCCTTGGAGGGCCGGGTGTCTGCAGGTTTTAGGTTTTTCCTATAAATTGGTTCCCAGTTCAGATCTAAACAACAAAGTGTGGGTAGAAACTAACCAATTACTGACCTAATTAATCAATCAATTACATGGTGAGAGCGAGAACCTAAAGATACTCGGCCCTCCATGGAACCGGTTTGACACCCCTGTACTAGGGTAAGAGTAGAAAAATCCTGCTCTACAATTAGGGATCCTGATGTCAACTCGGGGAAATCCTGCTGGAAATCTGCATTCTTTCTTCTCTCATAGCCCAACAGTGGTGTGTCAACTTGGAGCAGGGTGTTGACCAGAGTGTTGCAGAAGACCTGGAAAAGCGGAGTCATGTGGTTTGCTGGCCTATTAGTGGTCATGATCGTAGTCAGTTTGGACGGGGCCAGGTAATCTCAGTAGGGGATTGGTGGAACTTGACTACCTATGACACAGAGCCTGCTGTTAGGGTTTTGTGGGCAGGATCAGACCCCAGAGCTGATGGTTGTGCCCAGGGGTATTAGTGACCCTCTCCCCTCTAGGGGGAGCTAGAGAGCTTTACTGTATGACAGTCAGTGAAGGTTACTGTAGTACACTGAACAAAATAATAAACGCAACACTTTTGTTTTTGCCCCCATTCATCATGAGCCGAACCCAAAGATCTATGACTTTCTCTATGTACACAAAAGGCCTATTGCTCTCAAATATTGTTCACAAATATGTCTAAATCTGTGTTAGTGAGCACTTCTCCTTTGCCGAGATAATCTATAGCGTGTCAGATAGCGTGTATGGCATCATGTGGGTGAGCGGTTTGCTGATGTCAATGTTGGCGATCGAGTGGCTCATGGTGGCGTCGGGTTTTGTTATGGGCAGGCATGTGTTACGGGACAACGAACACAGGTGCATTTTATTGATAGCATTTTGAATGCACAGAGATACCGTGACGAGATCCTGAGGCCCATCGTTTTGCCATTCATCCATGACCATCACCTCATGTTGCAGTATGATAATGCACAGCCCCATGTTGCAACGATCTGTACAAAATTCCTGGAAGATGAAAATAATCCCAGTTCTTGCATTGCCAGCATACTCACGGGAGATGTCACCCCATTGAGCATGTTTGGGATGCTCTGGATAAACGTATACGACAGTGTGTTCCAGGTCCTGCCAATATTCAGCAACTTCGCGCAGCCATTGAAGAGGAGTGGCCCAACCCAACATTCCACAGGCCACAATCAACAACCTGATCAACTCTATGCGAAGGAGATGTGTTGCACTGCATGAGGCAAATGGTGGTCTGACCAGATACTGACTGGTTTTTGGACCCCCCCCCAATACAGTGAAACTGCACATATTTGAGTGGCCTTTTATTGTGGCCACCCTAAGGCACACCTGTGCAATACTCATGCTGTCTGTTCAGGATCTTGATATGCCACACCTGTGAGCTGGATGGATTACTAAATGTATGTGATTGATAATGGGAGTTGAAGTGGTCACTAACAGATTTAGACATATTTGTTAACAATATTTGAGAGAAATAGGCCTTTCGTGTATAAGAGAAAGTCTTGGATCTTTGAGATAAGCTCATGGTAAATCGGGGCAAAAACCAAAGTGTTGCGTTTATAATTTTGTTCAGTGTACTTCAATATCAATAACACATTTAAACAGTAATCATACACTAACAAGATAGTAACTTAATGTATTTTAGTAATGTCTGGACTAAAATTACAATGACATAGTATTATTACATTTGACAGATTTGAATCTTGATGAGATGATGCACTATTTTAAGAATTAATCTAATCACCTCTTTAAATATGAATACTTTTTTTGTAATAAATTGTTACAAAAAATCCTGTTTTATATAGGATGTAATAATCCTTTGACAGATGTTTTCTTCTGTCTGATTGGACATTCCAGTAACTGTGACATCCTGTGTCCCTAAGCAGAACCTCTTGAGCATATGAATCAGTTGTTTTGTTTGCCATTTTGTCTATTTTTAGCAAGTTCATTCAGATCAGATTGTTTGCTGGATTTCCATATTTGATCACCGCATACAGTGTAATATTTTTCTGTTGAATTGTAACATTTGTTAACTATTCCTATTATAGTTTCTTCATATCACAGTTTCTATTACATTTACATTTTTGTTATTTATCAGATGATTTAGAGTAAGTCATTTATGAAAAGAATCCCTAAAATGTTACCCCCATGAAGTGTTTGGCGTTGACTCACCTTAACTACTTAACTTTGTAGTGAATAGTTAAGTGATGTAATGACCATTGAATTTAGCAGCATATTCTGTGAAGTGAGAGGAAATCGGGGCACATCCTGCCTAAGTCATGGCCATCTGAGGCACTCAATGGATGGACCAGCCCTATTTTTCCAGGCTTGGATTGAGCCACTGGAAAATCAGCTAATAACTCTCCCCTTCCAAACAAAGAGTGCCCATACTACTATTTCCCTTGCATCCAGGCAAACCAATATGGGGAACAGGTTAAGAATGTTCTCTCGTAGGTTTAGGCTTGGACTGTATTTGTAGCCCCGCAAATTATTATAGCTAAGGATTTAAATGTAATTTTAGTCCAGGGTTGGACTGTTGTTATAGTACAGAGTTGGGAGTTAACACAATTTCTGTAAACAATAAAATTTAATTCTTATAATTGACTGACTATAAAACACTGTCTTACCGTGCTTTCAGAAAGTATTCAGACCCATCAATTTACTCCATATTTTGTTGTGTTATAGACTTAATTTATAATTGAAAACTATATTTTGCTAGATATTGACACATATGCAAATTCATATTTAAAAAAAAAAAGAAGTCTTGTACACAGGCATTCAGACCCTTTTTTCAATACTCCTTCGAAACGACTTAGACAGCAATTACAACTTTTTGGTGTATGCCTCTACCTGCTTTGCACATGTGGACTCAAGGAGTTTCTCCTATTCCCCATCTCTGTCAGATTGGATGGGGAGCATCAGTAAAATGTGATCTTCAGGACTCCCCAAAGATATTCAATGGTGTTTAAGACGGGTCTTTGGCTGGATCACTCAAAGATGTTCAGTCTTTTTCTGATGCCACTCCAGTGGTGTCTTGGCTGTGTACTTTAGCTCCTTAATAAGATGCTGAAGGAATAATCTTTGCTCCAGTCTGAGGTTCTGTGCACTCTGGATCAGGTTTTCTTCAAGAACCTCTGTATTTCGCTGTGTTAATCTTTCCCTGAATGCTTATCAGCCTCACGGTGCCTGCTGTTAAGGAGCAGCCCCATAGTATGATGTTTCCACCACCATGGTTCAATATAGGGATTGTGTTAGCCATGTGATGGTATCTTTTTTTGCCAGATGTAGTGCTTGGCATTCAGGTGTAATAGTTACATTTTGGTCTCATTGGACCAGATCATCTTTTTCCTCATTCTCTCTGAGTCCTTCAGGTGGAATGTCATATGGCTTTTACTAAGGAGGGGTTTCTGTGTAGCCATTGCACAATAAATATCTGATTGATGGAGTGTTGCAAATATGGTTGTTCTTCTGTCATGTTCTCCCATCTCTAGAGAATGCAAAATGTTTGTAACCTTTTTTGTATTTTTGTAACCTGCCTCAACACAGTTCTTGGGTGCCTCCAAAGTCCCTTGGATATCATGGCATGGTTTTTGCTCTGATATGTAGTGTTAAGTGTGGGACCTTGACAGGTATGTGCCTTTCAAAAACCTATATACTCAGTTACATTTGCCACCTTGAGAGCAAGCCCTAGAGACATCTCAAGGATGGTGAAAAGACCCAGACTAAACTCAGTTTGCAGAGTCATGGCAAAGGGTCTGAATATATTTATCTATACAAACGTTTTACAAATGGAAAAACCAACTTAGAGTATCTCAGTAAGGAATTGGGCCATCACGAGCCTGCAGAACAGCTTCTCAATGCACATTGGCTTCGAACTTTGCTGGCGGATTTTATTTTAATTTGTCATCTATCTCTACAGTACATTCAAAGATTTGGACACACCTATGGATAAATGTTAAATTACTATTGTACCTGGAAATGGCAAGTTTTTTGTGGAATATCTACCTAGGTGTAGTTTGAGAAGAGTGGAAGTGTATTCGAAGAACCGCCGTTGGGCCCCGACAAGTCTCCTGCATAACATTTGCTTCTCTAAAGATCTGGAACACTCTCCTCTGCTGACCTGGACAGATGTGAAACTCTTGAGCTGTAATGTAATGTAACTAAATGTAACTAAATGCATGATATGGTGGACATTTATCTGTAGTGTTTGGATTCCCCCTGTTCCCCATAAAGGGAAAAATTGTCTGATATTCTTCAAATTGTCTGATATTCTTCATTGTACTGTACTGGTTATGGATCAAACTTCACAAGAACATTGTAGAAATGATTGTCCTTGTTGCATTTTGCATTGATTAAGTGGGACAGTTCCTGTACTTTGTTCATTGTGTTTGCCAAGGTAAAGTAATGCTAATGACTACTTAGGTGAGTGTTTTAGATATAACTACCCATGTCTCCAAAATGTTATCATGTGTCATCATTAAAGAGACCTCCCAACACATTGTGTTGTAGTTATATTTAGGAGTTTGTCATCATTAAAGAGACCTCCCAACACATTGTGTTATAGTCATATTTAGGAGTTTGTGAACTACTCGCTGTGAACTACTCCTTTCACAGAACAGTGCAAACTGCCTCTAACCAGTATAGAAAGAGGTTTAGGGTTAGTCCCATTCCTAACAACTGAGGAAGAAGACATATACATTAGTGTTTAGTTTGAGAAACAACTCACAGGTCCTTGAGATGCCTCACAGGTCCTAGCAGCTTCATTAAATATTACCCACAAAATACAACAATCTCATTTTCAACAATTAAGAGAGTTGCAAAGAGAAAGCTATATAGTGTCTCAGACTGGCCAAAATGACAACTAAAATGATTGCGGTAAATGGAGTTGTTCTTGATGAATGCAACATTTTAAGGACACAATTATTATTTAATTGAAAAATCATTATTTATAATCTTACCAATGACTATATTTCCTATTCATTTTTATATTTACAATTCAAGCTAATTTTATGTATATTTTCATTTAAACCAAGGACATTTCTAAGTGACCCAAACATATGTACCTACACAGAGACATTTGTTTATCTGTCTCAATCGGGCCTTTCCTGAATTTTAATGAAACGTCGGTCACCATGTAACCAGGTGAGAGACAGTCATTTCAAAGGACATAATTGGGCAGGGTTAGTCTTGCCAGTTTGGCCAGACTTGGACTTTAGTAGCACAGTAACCAGGGTGTAGAACCATAAAAAATATGTTTTTTTTCTGAAGACAGTACAACAATAGTTACATTTATTTGTATTTAGTTGTCTTGCATCAGTCCTGTGAGTTTACCTCCATTAATATCCCCACCACATCGACAACTTCTCAACCCCGTGGCATTAAATCAGTGGATTGGACATTGTCCTCTGTTTTATCGCCTTACAACGGGATGTGGTACATGCTCTCAAATCTCCTGGAAGATGTTAGTCAGCAAATGAATGAATGAAACACTGTACTGCTGTGGGAGAAAAGGTTGCACTAAACACTGTGCTTTCACTAATTGCATTTGTGGCTCATAAGCAAATCCAGATAACCTTCGTTATGCCAGATTAGGGCTGCTTTGTATAATCCTGGATCACACAACTACATAAAACGTGATGTTCTTTCTAGCTATTGATTCTCAAGCATTCCTGTCTGGCTCATTACAATCAGGGCCGGTTTTAGGCATAAGTGTCAAGCAGTTGCTTAGGGCCCCAACCTCTTGGAAGCCCCCGACTGCTAGTGCAGAGGGGGTCCTAAATCACATTTTTCTTTGGGCCCCGAAAAAGCTAGTGCTGGCACTGATTACAAAATAACCAGTTTAATATTGTACACCATCAGGATAGCCTTTTTTTTGCTAGTAAATACATATTCCAGTGTATGATATCCAAGCCAAAAATCCATCCTGCGCACTATGCTACACTAAAGATCCAGTGGCCAACAGGAGCCACCAGAACAGATGTGTGCCTGGTGTTGGTATGAATTCTAAAAGTGTCTGGAAATCTACCGGACGTTTGTGACAATGACATGCTTCATTTGGTGTTTGTTGATGGAAAACTACTGCTCTTGTTGCTCCAGAATCTACCATAAGTGTTCAGTTGTGTTGAAATCTGATGATTGAGAGCACCATGTAAACGTCAGAAAGTTCAGCCACCTTCATCGACGAATCTCTAGTCAATCATACCCTGACAATCTCTTTTAAAGTCTCTGAGATGTCTTTCGCTAACCACAGTAGCTTAAACTAACTGTAACATTCAAAACGTATGTTAATTCCACGGTCGTGGAATTTTTTCAATAATTTTCTTTATTTTGATAATTCCTTGTTCATTGTATTGGGGTAATCAATATTAGGTTTTGATTCAGAATTATGTTTCAGGTGTTGCTCTAGGTCAAATAATAATGGGCTAGTATTGCCTTTTCTCTTCGGTTGATATTTAATATTTTAGTAACATTAAAGGACAGGAATTCCCAACCTTTTCCCCCAGGTGTTTTTCTACACTCATGACATCTTTCAGGTAGACTACATTTTTATTATACCCAATGTGTTTTGTTATCACAATTTATATAACACCTTATACACTCTTAGACTGGTGGTGGATTCTTTGTGTATTGTCTCTGGAATGTTTGTTCTACTTTTCTATGGTATTGAATTAAGTACCCAAGGAATAGTGATTGTTGAGTGCAGTTTTATACTAAGCATGGAAAGAGCCTCTTTTCATTTGTAAAGTAGCAGGTTTTGAATGCAATCTGAGGCCCAGCTGCCCAGCCCAACTGCCACTTCCTCTAAGATTGGGGAGGGTGCATACATGCTCTCTGTCACTCTGTGTCCCTGTCAGTCTCTCTTGCCCCCCTCTCGACCCCTCTCCTGAATTCTCCCTCTCTTCGATTCCTATGGGGTTTTCATAGTTTTTCTGGCTAAATGCCTGCAGCCTTGAGGGATTTGTTAGGGCTCAAGACTCT
>JACXGJ010005134.1:0-40781 GCA_016801105.1 Esox niger
TTACCTCCCCTCACCTCCTCACACCTCTCATCTCCTCTCCCCATTGCTTTTTGTCTGGATAAATGGTGGATAATAATGGATCAATGTAGGATGAGAAGTGTGAATGGCGGATGAGTGTGGATTCATTTTGGATGAGATGGGATGAATGGCGGATGAGACTGGATGAATGCACAGCAGAATGCAGTGGCACAGGGGTGTGTGGGAGAAATACTGAGGCAGTGTGTGGGAGATATAATGAGGCAGTGTGTGGGAGAGAATCAGTGTGTGGGAGGAATACTGAAGACGTGCATGGGCCTTATGGAAAACAACATTCCCCCTTGTATACAACTGTTGTGCAAGATCAGTAAGGACAGTCCCAGGGTAACTAACAACAGTGTTACATCTGGACCCTGTCTGATTGGGTGTGTCTAGTCAAAATTACAACTGTGTTACATCTGGACCCTGTCTGATTGGGTGTCTCTAGTCTAACGAACAACAGTGTTACGTCTGGACCCTGTCTGATTGGGTGTCTCTAGTCGAAATAACAACAGTGTTACGTCTGGACCCTGTCTGATTGGGTGTCTCTAGTCGAAATAACAACAGTGTTACGTCTGGACCCTGTCTGATTGGGTGTCTCTAGGCTAAATAACAACACTGTTATATCACATGGAGAGATAGAGTGAGAGGGGCCAAGTGTTGTGTGTGTGAGAGAGACAAATGTGTGTGTGTGATAGAGAGAAAGAGGAAGAGAGAGGAGCAGTGGAGGATTAGAGAGAGAGAAACTATGAGTGTTTGTGTGTGTGAGAGAGAGAGAGAAGAGAGAGAGAGAGAGAGAACAGAGAGAGTGGGAAGAGAGAGAGTGGGAAGAGAAGAGAGAGGAAAGGGTAAGAGAGGGAGTGGGGAGAGAAAAAGCAATGCCATCTATCTGCCAGACATCAACACTCTATTCAGCAGGGTGGGGGTGTAGTCCATTAGGCTCACACCATATTGGCGTAACCATATGTACTTTCCAAGGTGCTATTATTGAATAATGACTATTGACTGGACTGGTTGGGCATTGTATTATTTCTTCTGTAGGCTATGGGTCTTTCCGTGATTAAAGGGACCAATGTGACAGCAGGGTTGACATCCGAAACAGTTTCCCAAGAGGGCAGTTGAAGTTCATGCTCAGAAATTGTGTTCATATCTGACATGTTTACAATTATACATCTTTTTAACAAGTAAATGGTATATTGCTTTTTAATGAGTCTTTGAAACACAGTAGACAACTCCATAGTGAGCTACTACAGATGCGTGGTGCGACTAGCCAGTATTATTAATGCCACTACGTTCCAATGTTTTTTTGTCATTATAACAAGCAACAATATTCTGCGAGAGTCTAGCGTTATCTAGCTGTTTACTTAAACACTAGCCAATTTAACCCCATCGCACTACATTTTATCAACCACACTGCGTTGGTTAGCTTGGCCTTGATGAAAAACTGAAATGGAAGTTAATGCCTTTTGAACATTCTGGGTTCATGTCTTTTTTTGGCTACTAGCATGCTAATGTACTGGGATGACCAGAGGCCGTATTCACAATTTTTTTTATCTTACCACTAAGAGGAGTCCTAAACAGCACTAAAAGTTCCTAGCTAAGAGTTTCCTCTTAAAACCTATTCACAAAGCTTCTACGACCATTTGTATTATTAAGGAACGTGGAGAAGTCTTAAGCTAATAGAAAGGGCGGGGTTGACCCCGTTGCTATGGATGATGTTGTGTTATATGAACAAGCTTACTTACTATGCTTACAGTGATTGGCTGATAGTGGAGGGGTCTGTCTGTGAATTCATCATAGCAATATTGTAGACCGATGTGTCATGTTGACATATTTAAATAAGGATATTTAAATAAGAATGTACGCCAAGTGTCACCAATTAAACATGAAACCAAGAATGAAATACTGACTAGTCAAGATATGTTCAGCTAATTGTCAGCCTCTTACATGTCTGGCAGCTCGTAAAGAAATGTGCGTTCATCTTTTGATGGTGCAGTAATTAATGCAATATGTGTCCCATCTATTTCACCAACTACACCGCTGGTCGGGCTATGGCCATAAAGGCGACTTTCTTTCTTTGCCATGAGTTAACATGATTTGTTACAGACACCATAACATGCATTATTAAAACATGCAACAACCAATGATTTGGGCAGGGATTTATTGTTTGATGTAATATTCTGCTGACAGATTACTGAGACATACGTAGTTCGTCTGCGCTGCATAGCGTTATTTTCCCTGTGGCCAAGTAGTGTAGTGTTGTTACAACCTTGATCTCCGATGTTTTTGGGTTGTTTCTGTTTGTTGGTGAAGTGACAGCATCCGTGACAAGCTCTACTATGAACATAATACCCTTGCGATTAAGGCGATACCGTGTTAAAAGCTCAGTACCAATAAATGTTTCTAAAATGTCAACCTGATTACGAGGCGGATTGCCGGCAGCAGCCCTTTTTGGATTGTTTGTAATTTGGTTTTACAGACTTAGAAGTCAGCTTGACTACCCCTAACTTTTCACAGATTTAGCAGCTGGTTTAATGCAAAAATGCTTTGTGAAATACTCTTGGACCACGCCCATTTTTTTAAGAGTTAGCAATTTAGGAGCTGCTTTCAGCATTAAGATGTTTTGAGAAGAACAAAATCTCAGGTCAGTAATGTGCTGTTTCTACTCCCAGGTGGCAGAGACAGCACTTACACTTCTGCTCATTATTAATACTATTTCACATTGAAGTAGCTGGAGTAGCAAAACGTGATGCTTTCGTGTCATAACCCTTAATACTGTATCTCCTGGTGGGTCTCTACACCAGTGTTTTATTGCTTCATATCTGCCTGTGGGTCTCTTCAGTGTTTTTACTTTTCATCTCTGCCTATTGGTCTCTTCAGTATTGTAATGCTTCATGTCTTGCTGTGGTCTCTTTAGTATTTGAACATTTATTATCTGGTTGTTGCTTGTTGGTCTCTGCTGTTTATCTGTACCGTTGAGACACAAGGCCACACTGACCACATGATCAACTGTTGGAAAACAGGCAGTTTGATTACATCTTGGGTCAGATCAGTAATATGCTCGATGTTAATGCTGGCCGAGGGCTTGTGATTCAATTGGCGGTTTTGGTAAGTTTATCCCTTAAGTGACTTTCAAGCATCCATTGTATCTCCTGTCCAGGAACAGATAGACAGTGTCTAGCACTGACAGTTACAATGTCCTGGAATTTTGTAGTGGGGATCAATTAGAGCCCTTCTAATAATTCATGTAATAATGTGAATGAAGTGTCATGCTTTAATTGTCTGTCTGCCATACAGAGAGACCAACAGACAGAGAGTGTGAGGAGATAGCGAGTTGAAATTATGCTCATAGTCTAATTTGTTGGATGTTCTCTCTTCCTGAAACACACAATTCTGAGACAGACCGGATAAGGATTAAAGACTCAATTCAAATATAATGCATGCGGTTAGAAAGTGCAGCTCAGTTTCCACCTTATTTAGTGGGCAGTGTGCACATTCTCTCAGGAGCCAGGTCTACTTATGAAGTCCTCTGTTAATACCAAGGCCATGCTCACTGAACTGGTAAATAATAAATGTTTTTCTTAATTCTGTATCAGTCACAGTTGTTGGTTTTTCTGTCACTTTGTACTCTGTGTTTGAAATTGTTCTGTTTTTGTTTTTAATTATGCTGCTGTCCAGATGCTTTCTCTCACTCTCTTCCTCTCTGTCCCCCTGTCCCTCTCTCTCGCTCTCTCAAACACAGTCCAGTTCAGTTCAGTAAATGCTTCATTGTCATTGAATGGATGGCTGCCACTGTTGCTGTAAATAAACTATTACATAAACGAATACGTGTTAACTAACAATAATAGCATGTGCACGGTACACTTTACGAGATTAATAGGGAGGGACTACAATCATTCATTCCTGCCAATCCATTCTGAATAATATTTTTAACAGTGTCTTGTTTCTATGGCCAGGATGTGGTCACTGGGTTTCTACAGTCAATGCACTCGTTAGCCAGATGATGGCGCTATAATATGCCCAAACTTTTCAATGTGTTACGGCCATCTCACCTCCTTCTGTGTGTGTTCTTTTGTTTCCTGTGCATATATTACACTCCCCCATGTGCCTCCACTACAGTCCTCATAAGACTACTGTTACGTGGCATATAGGAGGTGGGACAAAGTTGCAGGGAGGATTTCTAATACATACATAAGATGAAACTAAGACATAAAAGCAGAAACAACATTGCATTGGAACAAAACCAAAAATGACTGACAAGAGGAACTTAAATAAGGACAGCGATCAGGAGCACAGGCGAAGCAATAACATCCACCAGGTGTGCCCCAAATGAGGGAGAGAGGGTGTTGAATCTACTGCCGTGCCAGGACGTGACAACTACTTTCACACCTCACGGTTCATGTGTTTTGAGCTGTTGAATTATTTGTTAGTTATTTGCTCATATTCTGCTCTATTAGCTTGTTTTAGGGCATTGCTGCACACCTGTTATATATTTACACAATTCCAGGTGTGTAATCCCAGTGGGACTTTTAACTAATAGGCTACTATTCCCCAATAAAGGGAACACTGGCATTTAGGACACACAGGTTCAGTTAGAATGGCCATTATGTATGTCCACAGCTATGCACTATACAATCTCTTCAGGGCTGGAGTGGCTCTAGACACTAGTGTCTGTTGTGTTTAAGCATGTGTCTGAAGAGAAGCGTGTGATTTTTGTGGTATTTACCACGTTGCTGTAAATACATCAAGTAGTGGTCCTTCTACTAAGAGCCTTTAAATGGAAATGAAAAGTGAACTGTTTCACAACGGTGTGCTGTTGTGAATGCAGACCTGGTAAGTGTATTAAACAGGAAGTGACATGGCTTTAGCAACAGGTCCATGATGCTTGTGGTCAGTGTGGCAGATTTCACTTCCGTTTTCTCCTACAGAGTTAGTGAGAGTGAGAGATGGCAACTGAGAGGAAAGAGATAGAGACAGAGAGAATGAGTGAGAGACCGACAGGGCGAGAGAGAGCGAGAGAGATAAAGTGAGAGCAGCCTTGCTCCTCCCAGTCAAAGTCTCTCTCCGCCCCTGTGGTCTGGTCCAGGGCTGGGCTGAAATGACAAACTGCTGCAGATGCAGGACCACTGAGTGAGCAGAGACAAGAGGAGGCCTGGCTGCACCTCTCCGGAGACAGACAGAGAGAGGCAGGAAGAGAGACAGTGAGGAGAAAGAGTGACAGAGAGATTAAAGTCTGACAGTCATAGGGACCTGTGTCCATGACAGAATGCTGAGGAGAAAAAGGAGTGTGTCCTTCGGGGGATTCGGCTGGTAGGTTACCGTTGCTCCCTCAGGGCGGGTGTGTGTGATCTGAATGTGGGCTGAATGTGTTTTGAAAGGAAGGATGGGTGGAGGTTTCCACTGTATCTCTGTATGTAGATACACAATATATATGTGTGGTATGTGTGTGGGTGCGCGTGTGTTTGTGTGTGTGTGTGTGTGTGTGTGTGTGTATGTGTATGTGTGTGTATGTGTTTGTGTGTGTGTGTGTGTGTGTGTGTGTGTTTGTGTGTGTGTGTGTGTGTGTATGTGTATGTGTGTCTGTGTGTGTGCCATCTCTACCAGGGGGAATGGTCACATTGAGTTGTTTTCAATGAGTCTCTTTGTATTATTGTCCTCCTGTCTGTTGGTCTGGAGGGGGATACGTTTATCTAGAAACTTCAGGTTGCCGCCGATTAGATGTTTCTCTTTAAATTGTGTCAAATTACATATTTGCCTATCTAGTTTAGAATTAGTGGTAGGGGTTAAAAACAATGTTTTTATCTAGCAAGCTGGATTTGTTTACACAAATATTGTGTAGACTAAAACTCCTATTTTGGGTTCATGAGGAAAACACAAGCTACATTCTTCAAGAATCAATAGTAAGTGGATTTCTGACACCGAATGACTCCTCATGAATGAATGGATGGCCTGACTGCCAGTTTGTAATCAGATGCAATTTTGGACACCCCTGGGACGTGTTGCTCTGATGAAATCTCTGTCCTGAAAGACAACTCTGTACAAAGTGTGTTGAATGAATCTGAACAGAAGCTCCTGCATCATAGTTCAGGAGCACACAAGCACCTTGTGCTCAAGTAAACACAAAGATGCACACACGTGCGCTGACGCTGTCCACTGCCGTGAGTTCCATGCAGCATGGAGAGACAGCTGGTGAGCTGCTCATTCAGCTCACTGCGCCGAAACACTCAAATGCACCACCATGTTTTACTGTTCCAATGCTTGGCAACCCATTGTGTGGTAATGGGCTCAAAACCCGTGGTGGAGTGGGTCAATGCAGTTCACTCGCTATTTTGTTTTACATAACAGTTTACTTTTCTGAAAAAAAATCACTGTTCATTTTTTTCTGTTGGAGTTTTTCAGATTTTTTTTTTTCAGTCTAATGCCAGTTAATGATGGTTGAGTTGGCTGTGGGAAAACCAATGGACCTGAAGAGAAATTCTGCAAAAATCATTGCAATGCAAGGGAATGGAAATATGAAAAGGTTGTTAAATGAATTACTGCATTTACTCTGAAGTGAAGACTTTTTGCTAAGCTACAGCTTTTTACTATTTCTCTGGAGCTAGTAACCCATGTTCTCTATGGCATAGAAACTCTATGCATGTTATCCCACTGGACCAGAACGGATTCAGTTAACCCTGATTCCACACCATTTCAAAAACATGAATGTCAATTATGTTGTTGAATGATCATGTGAAAACCGATTGGATTTGCTCAAACATCTTTTCCAATAACACGATGACAGTCCTCCGACAAAAAACAAACAAATTCCAAACAAGAATTGGCCCAGTGAGACGGCAATCTGCCGAGGGAAGAGTGAGAGGAAGGTGTCAAGTCCATCCGATAGTGACAAAGGCGAGAGAGAGACAGGAAGAGAAAGACATCGTGAGAGCCGAGGAGAGGAAGACATCAACCCATTAATAATCCATGCTCTCTGGGATAAGATGACACAGTGTTCTTCTTGATGGAGGAGTGCCTCCCCGCTACACTGAATCTCTTAGTATTTATAGTAAAGTCAAACACCCGCCCACCACTCTCCAAGAGAGTGTCTTGACAGAGTACATCTTGTGTGTAGCTTGCTTTTCACACAATGTGCTTGATTTCGGGCATCATTATTTGGTCTGTATCTCTGAGGCTTTGAAGATTGCTTCCTGGAAACGTAGCAATCGATTCCGATTGGGCTGACATACGTTACGTTTAATGTGAATGCAGCCTCCCCTAATGCGGGAACATTGCTTTTACATTTCCCTCATACTCTCATGCTGAAATACAGATCTAATCCAGCCCTTTGCCCAAGCGTTGGGCAGCTTTGGTGGGTTTTTGCCAGGCAAGGGCTTTTTTTGCCTCCAGAGATTATTGAAATAACAGCCTGAAAAGTCTTCCATCATTACCCTCAGACTTCACTGTCTGAGGTCATTATGTCAAAACGGCCCTCAGACTTCACGGTTCTCAGACATCATGGCCCTCAGACGCCACACCCTTTTGCCCGTTGTCCACCTAGGGGTTTCGGATATACTGGTATTGACGAAATATTTATATCAAGTTAATAATACAAATATACTAATTGTATTCACTAGGCGAAACTGAAGTTTTTTTTCCAAAAAACCCTCACGGTTTTTCCATACATTATTCATGGACAGACGATGCATTTGCTTCAACTACAAGTCTAGACCTATACCCTGGACATATACACTAGTGTTAGAATTAACGCCTTTTCGTAGCCTATTCAGTAGGTGAAAATGTTTTGTATTTTTCCAAATAACCCTCTTGGTGTTAGGCCTTGTGGATCTTTTGTTTATCAGTTCATCTGGTTAAGTGTAATTGTTCTTTTTGGATGCTTTTATTTTTTTGTGTACAATTATGGTTACAGACTCTCTCCACCTCCATACAGTTAATTTGCCAAAAAATAGAAAAAAACGTGAAACAAAGTTGAAGATGAATTTGACTGACAGCATTTTCTTTCTTAAAAATTTCTGTAGATACCACGATAATATCTTTACTGGGAATTATTCTGGCCACTATATTCGTGTAGAGAAATCGGTTAGCCAAATGGCAAACTAACGCTTGTTCCACAATCTGCAAACCGCCAGCACAGCACATAATCCTGCTATCTGGAATCAACCAGCACATAAATTCCTATGTGAGGAAAAATATACATTAAACTATTGAATCCTATACTGACACAGATGTTCCGATAGACTTCAACGCGCTCTGATCAAACATGGCAGGGAACCAACAAAATGCTAATGCTCTTCTCATGTTACAACCGATTTTACAGCCTTGCAAAGTACTTGAGGGACCAATATGGTAGAAAGAGGACTAGATGCATGTAGATTTGGTGGACATCAGGCATTGTGCCACAAACACATAGTGTGGAAAAACCTTTGAGGTCAATCAGACATCATTAATATCACGATGGCATTACGAACTGCTACGAGAAAGTTGCCGAACTGAGCTCATTTTTATTCTTGCATATCCGCAAGCAAATGAATTCGTCTACATGGACCTCCTTCCAAAACGGTCCAAGATAGTGTATTGATCAGCTTGGCATGGTGACATGTTTGTGGTTAACCCAGGGAGATGTACGATGCCTGGCTCTAGCCGGTTTTGTGTTACGGTCACATGTGTGACGTGAGGAGGATAACAAGGAACAAGGAGGGCTTTCATAGAAGCATCTGAACCCATGTTGATAAGGACAATATTCAAAACATATTGAAAGTAGTCGGTTTGTTTACGTCTGCCGTGACACCAAAGGGCCCATGTTCAATTCAAACTCCTCTGTAAAATGGGTTATAGCTGGAACCTAAAAGGGTTCTCCAAACGGCTCTCTCACAAGGACCTCTAAACAATCCTTTTGATAGCACCTGTTTTTCTAAAGGTGTACTGCCAGTCAAAACATCACCTGATAACTTCCATCAATCAATGAATCAACTTTATTTTATAAAACACTTTTTACATCAGCAGTTGTCATAAAGTGCTTTCACAAAACATCTGTTCTTAAACCCCAGAGAGTTAACAACAGAAGTGTTGAACTTCAATGGCTAGGAAAAACTCCCTAAGAAGGCCCAAATTTAGGAAGAAACCTAGAGAGGAACCAGGCTCACAGGTGACCAGTCCTCTTCTGTCTGTGCCGGGTGAACATATTGAATCAAAATTGTAATAGCTAATCGATGCATGTGGGCTGAGCCCAGTGTCTATTTAAACCTGGTCCAGATCGGAAGAATGACCAGATGGACAAGGACAGGGAGAGACGGGGGGGGGTCAGCAGAGTGGCAGCTGAAATCGCCAGGTATCGTGTTGATCTGCAACACAACCAGGAGGACTTTGGACAGGAGGACTTTGGACAGGGACCACAACTAGTCAAGCCTGGTACTCTGCAAGTGTGGGTTAAGACCTCATGTCCTCCTAAGTTTAGAATGACAGAAGACAAGGAATATGTAGACCCTACTCCCCCAACACAATAATATAGCAGCTTAAGACCTTGGGGCGGAGAGAGTGGGGTCCAGTGACACTGTGGCCCTATCTGGGGGAGGCCCCGGACAGGGCCCAACAGGCAGGAAGTCCATCATGTTGTGTGTTGTTACCAATACCAACCCCCCCTTCTTTCTCTCTCTCTTTCTCTCTTTGTAGGATTGACAAGTCCAGCATTGCAGCGCTGAAAGCCCGGTAAGTGTTTCCTCATCACTGAGCTTGGCTGGGGAGACCTTCTGGGATTTAAACCTCTGGGCAAGAGATCTAAAGACACAATTTTGTACTGATCAAAGACCATTTATTGTTTTTATTTAACTTCACTGACATTCTCGCTGCCTAGTGGGAGTTCATACTCCGTGACGAGAAGATGTAAGACAGAGAGAGTTAAAAAGAACGAGCGAGCGAGCGAGAGGAGTGATGCGCGAGAGTGGAGTGATGCTGCAGAGAGCAGTGATGCAGGAAAGAAGCGCGATGTGGGAGGGAGGAGTGATGCAGGAGAGGAGCTAAGGAGAGGACGGTTGATGGCAGGGGAAGGAAGTGCTTAAAAACGGAGGCGGGAGAGGGCTGTGGAGAGAAGGTTATTAGTGAGAAGGGGGGAGAAGAGTAGGATTGGAGGGAGGGAGAAAGGAAGAGGGAGAGGCTTCGGGGAACATGACCAACTGTGCTTCAGCCATGCAGGGTTGTCTGAGAAATCCTGTGTGTGAACAATCGAGGGAAGCACACATGCACACGTGTTAGCTTGCTATTCTCCCGTTGTGAGACGTGAGCATGGATGCTGATTTTGCCCCACAACCACAAATCTTCAGAGGCAGCAGAAGGCAGAATGTAGCTTAAGAGGCAACAGGTGACTGGCTTCTAAATGACAATGTATTTTAACGTGCCGCCCCAGACAGAATGTACTAAATAATACAAAGGATCGGGGCCTGCTGTCTGTTCATAATTATGCTTGTTGGAGTGGGCCTGAATATGAATGAGGAGGTCGTGACTAACCCTGGGCCTGCCTTCTGTAGCCGTGTTGGTGAGGGCCAGATAACAGACTGGCTGCATTGATCACGCGTGTGCATGTGTGCATGTACACATGTATTCCTGTTTAACAATCTGAAAGAGTCATGAAAGTCATGAATTTATATCTGACTAGGGTTTAAATTTAGATAATAAAACGTTTAATTCCACGGACCTTGCCTTATGGTTAGGGTTAAGTTTAGGCATCAACGGTCATGTTTAGGAGTTAGGGTTAGGTTAAAGATAAAAATAAAGGTCAGGTTATTGAGGCTAAAGTTTGCATCATGTTAAGGTGGGGGGTTATGGGAAGGGAAGGGAGAGGGAGAGGGAGAGAGAGGGGAGGGAGAGAGGAGAGGAAGGAGAGGGAGAGAGGGAGAGAGTGGATAGAGAGAGACATGGCAGGAGAGGGAGGCAGAGATGGAGGGAACAGAGGAGTAGGAAGGGGAAGAGGGAGAGTTTGGGAGAGTGGGAGTGAGTGGACTTCAAAGCGGATGGCTGCAGGTGTGTGCAGGTGTGTGTCTTTTGTTCACAGTCCGCAGAGCTGAACCCCCCCATCAGAGCTCTTTGTGCATGTGATTGGGTTTTGCATGGAATCCTTTGTTTATCGAAAGCTTGCCGGTATCTCTGAAATCATCCAGGCCCCCATGCTTTGTAATTGTCTTTGTAAATCACCACTGTATGCCTAGTCCATCACTGTGTGTGCTCATTTAATGAAAAAAGCTCCAACATATATTTTATCATTTATTTACCTAAGCCACCTTTGGCCCTTGACATAATCAGTCATCATGTAGCTGTTAGGAAAAATATATACTTATTTCATACCCAGCCTTGATTGGCTGATAGCAGGTTCTGCAGCCCTTTACCTGGTTGCAGAGGATTGGTCTATTATAAGTCAACTGTGTGACATCACAAAATACATTAAAGTTTCCATCCCACTGGAACGTCTTTTTCCATTCATCTCACCTGAACATCTTTTTCCATCCATCCCACCTGAACATCTTTTCCCATCTATCCCACCTGAACATATTTTCCCATCTATCCCACCTGAACATCTTTTCCCATCCATCTCACCTGAACATCTTTTCCCATCCATCTCACCTGAACATCTTTTTCCATCCATCCCACCTGAACATCTTTTCCCATCCATCTCACCTGAACATCTTTTCCCATCCATCTCACCTGAACATCTTTTCCCATCCATCCCACCTGAACATCTTTTCCCATCCATCCCACCTGAACATCTTTTCCCATCCCTCCCATCTTTTTCCAAAAGGGCTTGGCCATTGTTTTACTACTTCTGACTTGCATAATGGAAGTATCATTAAGACAACAGATTTGGCTTGTTCTAGGCCTTGCACTAGACACATTCTGGACAGTCTAAGGCGTATTATTACTGTTACAGTTGCTGCGTGCGTGTGCATGTGTGTGCGTGCATGTGTTTTCTTGATGTCTCACTGCTGTGTCAGAGCCGATCAGTGTGGGTTTACTGATGGACCAATCGGGCGATGCTGCTGGGGATATGAGAGCCAGTCCCCCCCTCAGCCCTGATCTCCTCTCCTCCTCTCATCTCCCTCCCAGATTCCCTTTTCTCCTCACTCTCTCCTCCCCAGTCCCTCTCCCTCCCACTCTAACCAGCTCTACTACAAAGTGAGGCCTCTGCATTCACTTTGCGCCCAAAGCGGACCACCTCATTAATACCAGCATAATGAGGTGTGTGTGTGTGGGAGCTCTCCTGTGTTATTGTGTGTGGAAGTGTGTGGAAGGACAGCGCGCTGCATGCATGTCATTGGTAGACAGGGAGAGCTGACAGGGAGGTTTGAGGAGTAACAGTCGTATAACTCACACTGCATCGAGATGCCTCGCAAAATGTGGTGAGTCCTGTCTTCTTACTCTGGGTGAACGTGTTTGTGGTCAGTCCAGGGGTCAAGTCCAGTGGTCAGTCCAGTGGTCAGTCCAGTGGTCAGTTCTGGGTTTTCCTTCCTATTGCTTGCTCAGTTTCTTCCCCGAGAATGGTGTTTGTGTTGTTTTTTCCTGAGGATGATGTCTGTCGACATCAACCTGTTTTTGTCGGGAATATGATTTTTTCCCAGAGGGAGTTTTCCAGAGACATATTATGTCAGCTTGAACTTTAGATTTGTTGTGGCGTATTTGGTTTTGGCCTTATCTGAGACTGACCGGAGGGTGGATCCCTGTTAAATCTAGGAAATTTACCAGAGATCACACTATCACAGTCCTATGAACTATGTGTTTAGTTCATTCAGTACATTGGGACATAGTAATATATAGGATGTTTGTTTACTGTAATGGCAGGTAGCTGACCAACACTGTCATATTATTGTTGTTTTCTACCCCTTCTCCATCACCCTGTCTACCCATCCTCCATCACCCTGTCTACCCATCCTCCATCACCCTGTCTACCCATCCTCCATCACCCTGTCTACCCATCCTCCATCACCCTGTCTCACTCCATCTGTTCCTCTCCTTTTGCCAACTCTCTTCCTCCACTCTCAACCCATCTATCATCTCCCTGTCATTCTCTCCATTCATCTCTCTTCTCATTCACGCTGTCACTCTCGCCTCCATCTCTCTTTCTTTCTCAGAGTGGCTGTGTATTTGTAGATGGTTCGGAGAGATGGGGAGATGCTGTCAGTCTGTAGTACTGCTATTATCTGTCTAATCCTACAGGAGACAATTAGAAGCTATTCAGCAAGGGTAAATCCCAGTCATCCCTTTACTCAACACTCCTCAGACCACACAGCTGGGCTGCCACACACATTGTTTTCAACTTATCCTAATCCTAAACCTCACACTTCTCTTAATTTCGTAACATTACATTTATACCTTATCTTAATCTTGCCCTAATGTTTAACCCTAACCCCAAACTTAACCAGTTATTCATAATCCTAACCCTAACCTAACATTCTAACCATATGCTCAACTGTGACTTTTGCCTCAAATATTACACTTAAGATAACAAGTAATGGCTCATCCTAATTGTTATGTAAGCCCTAAACTTAAAATGTTCAGAATTGGGACCGTAAAAATGTCCCCATTTGTCACACTTTTCTGAATTAACCACAGTTACACTGTACTGTCAGAAACACACACACACACACACACAAACACACACATATGTAGAGACTTTCACTATATCCCACGGCTTGGCAGACAAAGTAGGAAGTGAGACAGAATGATGAGAACACTGTGTTCCCCCAACAACACTGCAAAGTGTTAACAGACTGCTTGATGTCGTAAGGAAAAATAAATTCATGGAAGGGATCACCAGAAGGGATCCCGCTAATGTGAAGTGGCGTCAAGACCTGCAACCTGAAACTAATTGTCTTAATCTACTATCATAATTCTCCTGACCTACAGTGATTTGTCAGTTTTGACATTAGCAGAATCCAGACTGGTCAAAAACACTCAAAATAAGATCCCTTACTGGGCTTTGTTTCCTTGAGCAGGGGGAACATGTCTGTCTTAGAGCAGGGGGAACATGTCCATCTTAGAGCAGGGGGAACATGTCTGTCTTAGAGCAGGGGGAACATGTCTGTCTTAGAGCAGGGGGAACATGTCTGTCTTAGAGCAGGGGGAACATGTCCATCTCTGGTTCTTTGGATGCCTATTCTGCTTTTCACCAACGCAACATCACCTAATCAACCACACTATGATCAGAAAAGATGAGTCTTAAAAAAATCCTTGATCCATTTCCCCTGCAGCCAAAACCACGGTAACACTTCTCCAACCACCAACAATGGCTCTGGTATTTGTTCCATGGCCTTTGGCCCAGGTGGAAAGGATAACCATCAGCAATGTTGGATGCTTGCTGCTCTCTGCTATTTCGGGAGCGTGGCATTTACTATCTGCTGGGTATTTTGGAAAACCTTAATTTGCAGGGCTTGGAAAACAACTACATGTTGACCTTTGCTTGTTCAGTCTACTCTCCCACCGACAGGGCCTGCAAAGGACACCCTGGAGTATCCATTTAACACTGTCTTGTGCGAAGCGTCTACAGGCGCATTCTCCTTCTTCCTGAAAATGACTGCTGCTTTTCTCACGCTGTATATTGTGATAACAACACCCTGTTCAAAGAAGTGGTCTGATGAGTCATATGATGGCTATGAGCGTGAAATAGGTAGGGGAACTGGGTTGATGGGTTTTGTGAAGGAAGCAGTGTTAGAGCACCACGCCCAAGGTAACCCCAGAATGGACTTCCTTTCAGCCTCACACATTCCACACCCTCCCCACGCTGCAGATAGTTTCAGATTGTTTCTGATCCTAGCTGATGTAGCAGCCCACGCTGTAGAACGTGCAGTAAGTGGCTGTGTCTGATCATTATGCCGCTTTTATGAACTGCATTATAGACTGTTCCGATGTGAAACACAGTGTAACACTCATGATAAAGGAAGCTAAATTGTTTGCTATATTTGAATAATCCATAATGTTTGTATTGTATTTCATTACATCTAAGTTATTTTTTATTAGCATTTGTGTTCAAATGAAATGTCAATTGTCTCATTTGAAACAAAAGAACTAACCTCATACTTAATCTTATAGTTTTGGGTCAGTAACAAATGCTGATGAATTGAAAGGCAAAAATGTATATCCATTTTACCCCTAGAGGGGTGTACTAGGCTTAAACACAGCAAAATACACAGTAAACACCCATTATGTGTGAATACAATTGGCCTTAAAGGCCTCATTATATGCAATATAAGTTATTTTATTCTTTTTGCAATCAACATGTCATACACATTTCGTCCACCAGAGGGAACTAGAGGAGTAATACATTTCCTCCTGTTGTTTCTCATACTTCCACCAGATGGAAGTATACCCCTGCCCCCAAGCTCTAAGTCCCAGTATCAGACCTCCATCGTACAGACACCTGTTACACCACCCAGACAACGTTTAACAAGCCGGCTTGTTTAGGAAATGGAAATGCTTCACAACCACTTACTGTGTGCGTAGTGCTGATCTATTCCAATTTTCTGAAATTCATAGGCGATATTAGGAAACATAGTGTCCACAGCCACATGACTGGACTCAAACACACAGAGGACGTTGCTCGCAATTTCATTTCTCGGTATAGAATATCCCCCACATTGTGGGTGATCATCTGTGATGCTCTGACGGACTGTGTTTTCAGCCGTAACAGTATCTCCAGAGCAATAGAGACAGTCTAACGCCGAATTGAGCAGCCTGCGGGCGGGGGAGAGGGGCTGTTGTCATGGTAACAGGGCAGACGAAACCCTTATCATCACCTGTGGGATATTCCACCGGCACCATAACCATTGCGATCGGTTCTGGGTTCCATGGTGACTATAAAGCCCTGTAATTCGTGCTTGGTCCGCAGTGACTTGGATTAACACGGCAAGAGCAACGCTACGTAATCATTGATTTTTTAATTTAAACACATTGAGTCTGGGTGTCTGGTTAACCTGAAAGTTCCTGGCTGTCTACATTAGTCCTTTCTGGAGTTTAGGATTTCATTACAATGTCCACCTGCACACCCGAGACACTCAAACACATTAAGTTAAGGCATTTAGATTACATTTACATCCAGGAGCAGCTGGCACAGAATGTGCCTCACCTCTGCATTGACAAATGTTGGTATGCAATCTGAAGGCCACCTACTGTCAGATTGTGAACAGAGCAAATACTCTAGTTCTGTACTAAGGCACTGCACATCTGTACCAAAAGCATCTCAAATTGTCCTGCACAGTAGAACATGCTAACTTCTTGTGTATTCAAAGATCCAATAGCATCCAGTTCTCCAGCATCTAAATGAAACATGCATCAACCCCTGCAAATATATTTCTTTTTATAGTAATTTTGCAAGTTTATTTCTCTGGCAGGGAGAATCTGGGTCAAATTAAGATATGAAATTTGGATTTACAACTTATTTTTCCCGCTTTCTGGGCACTGATGCTCTGATAAGGGCACCATCTGGCTCTCTGTGTTAATGGGGCTTGCAAGGGCCCATAAAGTTATCCCTGCTCATTGAGAGCCGGCCTTTCCTCTGAGACTGAGCTGAGGGCACGGTAACACACAGGCTGAACGCTAAAAGACTCGACACGTGTCATACCTCCGCTTGCCTGTGTGCTCACCCACTGTCTGTGTCTCTCTCTCGCATCGTCGCCTTTACCTTCAACAAAGTCATCCCTTGTTGCTGTTGGAAACAGGCGTCGAGGAAGTGGGGGGCCAATGTCCAAGCCATATTTGCTGCCTCTCTCCTCTGCTCAGACCACACTAAGGCCTGCGTCATTGGAAGGTTTTGGTGATTAAAGCAGTGTGACACAATTATTTTATAATGATTGAATGTACAGCTGGAAAAGCATAGTATATCATGGCAGGTTTCAACATTAAGCTACTATTAAGCTAGATTGTATATTTTTTCAATTGGACGCATATCCAACTGACATCCATATTTACAAAACCATACAATATTGCTTGCATGGTTTTTCCTTGTTACTAGTATCCCCATGTGGCCAAATGGAAACCTAATTCATATATGAACTAAACTCACAACCCTGATCATGTGTACCAAATGTAATCACATTTAAGATTTGTCATCTGATACTACAGTATAGAAGTTGCATTTTAAATGTTTTTAAAAAAATCCGATTTTTTTCCAGCTGAGTAAACAGGTCCCAATTGCAAATATTTTCTTTGGGAGGATTTGAAACTATACACCTCTTTTTGAGATTTAGTTTCAAACGGGGTGAGCAAATATGGAAGACTCAATAGATCCTCTTTTTTGTTGAACAAAACTTCCTTGCACTCATTTTTGTCGTCTCATGGTTGTGAATGTAGGTTCCAAGTAGAATTATAATACCATTATGCGTGAGCTGTGTGCATATATGTACAAAACCACACCCCTGTGCATGTTCAATGGCCAAATATAAAGGTAAGTGAAGATTGGTCATTTGGTGCCAGAAGAGTTTTTTACAAAAACATTTAATTTACAAAGACACGTTTTCAAGACACTTGATCACATGGAGTGGGCATGGTGACCTTGCAAAAAATGCGACTCTGGAAGCATATGAAAGCGCCACAATGAGGCCGATTTGCATACCACTGCACCAGAAGTTCTCGCCCTTGGCCCCTTTACTACAATATACATTTGGACACCTTTGCGCCATTTTATTTCACAGGAAATGGCACAGGAATTTTTTGCCAAACGTATTATCATAACAATGAACCAGAACAGACCCTATAGTGTTTCACCAGTGAACTGCTGCTTTCTTCACTAACCCTGACCTTTCACGGAAAGGTTTTATTTAACCTTTATTTAACCAGGCTGGCCGATTGAGAACAGATTCTAATTTGTAATGGCGACCAGGCAGATGGATAGAGGAATAGACACTGGTTACCTTTTAAAGAAGAGGACAGAATTTGGCACTGTATCTTGATAGAGAGACTTTGAGAGTGAGGGATTAAAAAAGGGGAGGGCAGAGAGACAGGGAGAAATGGAGGGTAGGAGGTGAGAGAGGGGTAAGAGGGAGGCTGGAAGGGGAGTGTAAAGAATGGTTAGGAGAAGACAGGGGTAACAGAAGGACTGCATTGGAGAACGATTTTCTTTTCGACATGGTCTGACCTTTACAGATGCTGAGGTGAGGACGTCAGGCATGTCCACTCTGTGACCCTTTAGAGTCAGATGACCAGGAAGTGTGTAGATAGGCTGGGCTGGTATAGGCTGAGCTGTATAGGCTGAGATAGGCTGGGCTGGTATAGGCTGAGCTGGTATAGGCTGAGATAGGCTGGCCTGGAATAGGCTGAGATAAGCTGGGCTGGTATAGGCTGAGATAGGCTGGGCCGGTATAGGCTGAGATAGGCTGGGCCGGTATAGGCTGAGCTGTATAGGCTGAGATAGGCTGGGCTGGTATAGGCTGAGCTGTATAGGCGGAGGTAGGCTAGGCTAGACTGGTATAGGCTGGTCTGGGCTAGGCCAGGTTGGGCATACAGCTGTGATCATCCTGAGGAGATCCCTTATCTATATAACCAGTGTGTATGTCTGGTTCAGAGTAGATATCATGTTGGGCTTCTTCTAATGTATGCATGTATTTCCTGTATTAATTGAAGACACTGTTTTAGAACTGAATACTGAGTGGTAATGTAGGTGCACTTAACACATGCAAGTGATATTTAACACAAACACACACACACACACACACACACTGGCTCCCATGCAGAGAGGACAGACAGCTCTATGGATCCTATCGGCATTCATAAATGACTTGCGAAAAATCTATTAAAATGGCATTTGGTGCCCGTTCCATTCCGTGCGTCAGAGGCTGGCATCAGAGATGCCGCTGCTACTGCCAACTAAGCTCCGAGTCGATCGCTCTGAAAGGATATATAATTTATCCTCACAATGCCATCCACACCTGGTAATATTCTGCCTTTGGTCTTTTCCAGCCAGGCCTTATTGTACCATACCAGGTTAGATTGGCGTGGACACGGCAATTCCAGTTCCAGCTGTGGAGGAGTGGCAAATGGCAGGTGTATACTATCACACAGGGCTTTACAGTGGGGTTTGTAAAGAACCATACTGGAATTCGTACAGCAGTGGATTAGCTGTGTGCCGTGATAGTATTTCCCTGTGTCTCTCACTCTTGTTCCCCCTACCCATTTTCTCTCTTCTCTCTAGTCTCTCTCTGATCTTTTAAATGAACTCCAACCTGGCGAATTACTTTCAGAAGCAGGGTGCACAAGTGTCATCCTTCTCAGAAAATGGACTCATTACTGTAAAGGTCAAAATCAGAAGCCCTAAAGACCCTATCTGTGGACTTTCCAATGTGTTGAGGTTAGCCTGTGTCCCTTGCTACAGATCATTAGTGATGTTAATCCTCCTCCTGAGACAATGTGAAGTATTGGAACACAGGAGGTTAAATCATTTGCCGTGAAGGTGGGTAGCCTTTCCAGATGTCCTCCATGCCCCTCAACTGTTGTCAAGTACCAGATCTCCTTTAAGTACCAGGTCTGTTAAGTACCAGGTCTCTGTTAAGTACCAGTGTCTGTGTTAAGAACCAGGTCTGCATTCAGAACCAGGTCTCTGTTAAGTACCAGGTCTGCATAAAGAACCAGGTCTGCATTAAGAACCAGGTCTGGTTTGAGAACCAGGTCTGTGTTAAGTTCCAGGTTGTGCTTCAAGCTGCCTGACCTCTTCACCAAAAATGCACTCATTGCAAGCATTGATGAAACTGAACGATGTGATGCTTGGTTGCATGTATATTTTTTGGTTGAGTGTGTAGAGAATGGGTGAGAGCATCCATCCTTGCAGTATTCCTGTGCTTAAGAATACAGTCAGAGTAAGGTTGAGCAGAGCAGGTGTCCCTGCAACACAGGGGGGTTGGTTTCCTTGGTGAATGGTGGAATATCTTCCCAAACAGCACAGGGGGTCATTGCTGGTGAATTAGTGTTCCAGACTGGCTCCAAACTTGCCTTTAGCAGAAAATATACGAATCGACATATTCTTTACCTCTCTGAAGAGGGATCATCACACTTATATAGAAATGAATCTGCTATGATCCCAGGGAGTGTGTGCACATGTGTATATGAGTATGTGTGCTATAGTTTTGAACCTCATGGTGACATTTGGCAAGTCTTCATGAGGGAAACGCAATTTGAAACGCAATTTGGGGCATAGGGGTTGAGGTTAGGGTTGGGCCTAGTGTTAGAATTGGACATACTTTTAGCTTTAGCCATTACTGGTTACATTTAGGATTAGGCTTTATTGCTGTTAAGTTTAGGCATAAAACTTGGGTTATTGAGGTAGAGGTTAGGATTAGGGCCAGGGCATGATAAAGAATAGGGTTAGTTAAGGGTTATGGTTAGGTTTAGTGCTAGGAAATAGGGAACATGGATTCCCGGGTCAGGGTTGGATATCAGGGCCCTATTAGAGCAGAAAAACTAAAGTGTGTGTTTGCGTGTGTGTGTGTGTGTGTGTGTGGGTCTGTGTATGTGTGAGAAGGGGAGGAATAAATTAGATCAGTGATAGGCAGCTTCTTCTCTCAGGGGCCTGATTGGTTACACACATTTGGTTCAGTCACACCTAACACACCTGACTCCAATAACTGACTAATCACTATTTGTGGTGTAGAATGTGATGACTTTCATCAGCTTGGTTGGCAGTGCTCATGGAGGAAGCACAACACACTTTGGCTCCTGAGGACAAGAGCAGCTACTGAAGAAACAGACTCCTCTACTGGTACCTGATGGGAAAGAACAATTAGCTTACAAATCCCCAGAGCTAGCTATATGAGGACAGCAGAACAGCAAGCCCTAGTGATCAGCAGCATATCTATTCCTACTATATTACACAGAAACCACCAGTCCTATTAGTGGGTATTGAGTTTCTTATTACTTTCATTACAATTTTCGGTAGAGGATGACATTTGCAACGGCAGTATTGTGGGTTTAAATCCCACAAGAAAAGGTCTGCATTTTTGATACATTTGCATTTAGCATTTTAGTTACTCAGAGTGTCTTCCAATCAGTACAGTCATACAATAGCCAGGTTGGAGTAACACACAATCAAGTAGTAGTAGTTTTTACTGAAAAATTCTGAAATGTGTCAAACTAATTATTTTAATAGAATGGAGACCTTTGGTCAAAAGAAACTTTCACCTCTTTCTACATTTTCTTCATTAGAATATGGTCAGGGCTTCGACTGGTCCACTCATGGACATTCACAGACTTGTCCCAAAGCCATTTAAGCATTGTCTAGTCTGTGTTCTTTGGGTCATTGTCAAGCTGAAAGATTAATCATCACCCGAGAGGTCCTTGAATCAGGATTTCTTCTTCAAGGACCTCTCTATTTTGGTCCTCTCTTATTCATCCATACATAAATCCTGACCTGTGCCCCTGTCACTGAGAAGCATCCCCATAGCATGATGATGCCATCACCATGCTGCATGGTAGGGATGGTGTTCTCAGGACGACATGTTGGGTTTGCGCCATAAGTAGCAGAAGGCACTGTTTTGGTCTCATCAGACCATAGAATCTCTTATGTTCTCTCCATTTCTTAAAAATGTACTTTAATGTGCTCCGCAGGGAATATTCACTGCATTGGAAATGGTCTCATATCCTACCCCTGATTGGTACTGTTCAAGATCCTAATTCCAGATTTGTTTCGAATTTTCCTTTTTCTTCATGATGTAGTTTTTGTTTTTGGAATTGTACTAACTAACTGTGGGACCTCACAGAGTCAGGTGTATTTGACCTGAAATCATGTATAATATCTAAATTGTGACTCCAACTAATAACTGTATGTGATTTCTGAAGACATTTGGTTGTCCCACAGCTCATTCAAGTGTGTTATAGCAAAGGGGTTGAATACTTATTATCAGTTATTTTCCTATTTCGATTCATATAGAACCATTTACAGTTGTTTTTCTTTAACATTCTGGACATCTTTTGTGTTTATTTCATGTTGGAGCACAATACAATTTGGAAAAGTCCAAGAGGGTGAATAAAAGAGCGACTAATGTACCTGGTGAATTAAGGGTCAAACAAAACTATGTCCTGTTATCAGGGTGCATTTTGCCCTGATTGGGTGTCAGCAGTGGTGGGTGTCAGCTTGTCTGGCCACAGAGAATAGTGATTGGTTCATGATGGATGGGGTGTCAGACAGGCAGCGCTGGGGGCACCCTGCACCCGAGGAGGGGTCCTAATGTTCTTGTGAAGTGAGGCGATTAGCCGAGACACTGTGCGAGAGTGATGAAGTCGTTCAAACCAGGCAGTAGCCCTCTGAGATTCAGAGCAGAACTGCGAAAGAGAGAGAGAGAGAGAGAGAGAGGGAGAGGGAGGGAAGGGAGAGAGAAAGGGATAGAGAGAAGAAAGGAAATAGAGTGGGAGAAGACAATGGAAGAGGGAGAGAAAGAGGGAGTGAAAAAAAGCAAGGGGGAGATTAAACACAGTCCTCAGCAGCTTTATAACTACATGACCTCTTCCTCTCCTGTTTATCGCTCATATATCCCTCTGCCTGAACCCAGGGGGAAGTGGAGCGCGGCCTGTGTGTTTTTGTGTGTTTTGCTTTCTGTGCGTGCGTGCGTGCGTGTGCCTGCGTGCGTGCGTTTTCCTGGCACGCTACTGTAGCCATAGGATGGTCCTGAGGGCCTGGCAGATCCTGTGTTACTCACTGATGAATCTCAGGTAATGTTGTTGCATAGCCCTTCCATGCAGGGACCGCCAGGTCTTTAAAACGTGCAGAGTTGGTGGCCATTAACAGACACCGGTGATCACCGGTACACTTCCCCAGGTCTGGAAATGCTCTTTCCCCAACAAAAAGATTTGGAACTGCTGTGCCCATTGCCTTTTTGCCGGGCCTAAATCTTCTTCTCTCCTCCCTCTCTGTTCCCGTTCCATCTGTCGTTTCTTGACGAACACATGCTGTCTTGTTTGGCCCCTGGCGCTCTGGGTCTCGTCCCTCTCTGTGAGGCTGGGGCGGACAGGGACCAGGAAAAATGGGGCCTGGAATTTATGATACACCAGCCCGTTTGTTTCCACAGGCCCCCATGTTCTGTACTTTTCTTGGTGGAAACGCCGATGATTATCCAAGAGAACAGTTACACTTCGAGGGCCTGACTCAGTTATAAATGGACCAGCCCACCTGGGATTTGTCTGAAATATATAAAGAAAAAAGCAGTGAAAGGGAGAGAAGGGGATTGGCCAAGGAAGAACATAACATGCATCAACAAAGGCAGAGAGAGACAGACAGAGAGCGACAGGCAGAGTGAGACTGACTGAGAGAGACAGACAGACAAACTGAAAGACACACAGTACACAGCGAGACAGAGTCTGACAAAGAGACGAGGAGGTGAAATCTTAGTTATAACAGGCTGTCTAGTCAACAGAAATGTCATATCTTCATTTGTGCCAGTTTCATACAAAAGAAAAATCATTTGGCAGCATTAATTGATTAATGGATTGTATTAATGGACACTGTTTTGTACTCGCATTGGGTTGTTACATTCCCTTTTTATGCTGGGGACAAAACATGTCTGACATTTTAACGTGTAAAGGTAGAAATGTAAACCTTGACTAAACTACACATCCGAACCTCTTGCAGTGGTGCCACATTACTGCAGCAACGGGATGATCAGATTGAGATTACGCATCTGTACCAATGAGTTCTGCACGGGTCCGTTTTTTAAAAGGTGTAGCTCCGCGTTGCACTGCATTGACACCGTCTGTTCCCAAGATCCACTAGACCCTCCTGTGTAGAAGAGTAGCCTTGCTAGTTAGCCTGCCTGGCATAGTAGCATATGCTAATCTCGTGTTGAGGGTGGGCATGCTACCTGGTCCACTTTCTCACTGCTTCATACTTGATTATCCCTCTCACAGAAATAAAGAGATAGACAAAAGAAAGTTTTGTCTTCGTGTAAAGCATTTCCGACCCACAACGTACTAGTTGTGTCCCGTGTGCTGACCCGTGGATTGAAAGAAGGATGTATTTGTGATTCACCTACGGGAACCAACCTGATGCAGTACCAGTGAGAAATTAGGAATATCTCAGCCTCAGAGCAAAATCTCTGGTAACTGAATTGTCTATGTAGAGACTGTTATTCCTGATTATTTCATTATTGTCTTTTCCATGTTTTTCCATGCTCATTACATCCTTAAACATCAAACTGTATGTTAGGATTTCAGCCTTAACATTGTTTTATCTGTGGGATGTTGATATATTTTCAAAATATTATGTGTGTATACAATTCTAAACTAGTTTTGCTCCAAGGAGCTGATTGGCTGAAAGCAGCAGCATACATAAGCAACAAAGCATGAGGAGTTTTGTATATGGCCAGTATACCATGGCTAAGAGCTGTATCCAGGCTCTGCTCATTGCCTCATATATGAGATCATTTGATTCAGAATATTTTTTTACTCTGAAGTGCATTTAAACAAGCCCAGAATTGTAAAGTTGTAAATGTGCTGTTAGTGGTGGACAAACACACAAAATACATAGAATGGGTTGTGATAATATGAGACAATGGGATATGGGAGTGCTGACTGTACTGAATAACAAACTGTATGGATTTACCTCTATTAGTATGGTAGTAAATGTGATCAGAGTGTTACTGGTCCCCGTCTGGGACAGGTGGCTACTGAGACCCAGAGCACGTAATTAGCCTGTACTGTGGTGGGAGGGGTCAGCTATGATGTAGGAGGAGTCAGCGGTGATATAGGACCTTGACGAATGGTGGGTGGCAGTGGATGACCCTTATGTGGACTATAGGATGTGTTTCAGCTCACCCCTCGCAGCTGGCAATCACAGACCAAACCAAATGTGAGGATGGACAGTGTGATTGATGCATAAAGATGGATCAGCACTGACTGGGATGTTTTTTCCCCAGCTGACGAAAATGGTCTATCCACTGCCGTGCCTTCTTGATGATCTCTATGATGTTCAGTCTGAAACAGAGGCAGATTCATATTCATTGGTTTAATAACTTTAATGATTCAGACAAACTAACAGCTGAGGCCTCAATCTTGTTTTTGGAAAAAAAATTGGCCTTATTTTTTTATTATTATGAACCAGGTGGGAACAATTCTAAATCCTGATAGTCTGAAAGCAAAAACTATGCTATACTCTTTTAATTGCATTGAGTAACCAGTTCATATAAACAACGAGGAATCTGAGGGCTTTGTGGTACATTGACAATATACCACGGCTAGGTTGCCTTATCAGTGTGCCTATTGTCCATATACCACATCCTTGTGTGCATTTCTGTTCAAATATACAACTGGTATGACTCTAAATGAGATGTTAACTGTTCTCTAAGTAATTTCATTGGTTACCAGAACCCCAGAGGTTTGTGAGCCATAGTTCCCTGAGGTGGTCTTTCTTGATGAGGTCTCCAATGATGATCAGAACAGCACTCTGTTGGAAGCTCTGTTGTGCTGCTTCCGTGATTCAATTTTGTGACAGTGTAGGACGGTGGGCTGGACCGCACAGCCTGGGTCTATTAACACTCACACACTCACATGCACACACATACATTTACACAGTTCATACAGCAGGCACCTTCTCTGAAATAACCAATACAATGTCAGTAGCTGCTAGTATAAACACTGGTAACACACACACACACCCACACACACTTGTGGCGACGTTGGAGCAATTACACACAAGCACCCCCAGGAAGGGTTTAAGGGCCGTCTGAATCCACTTCCATCTGGAAAAAGATGACTGAATAAACTATAAAGATAACCTCTGTAAAAAGGATACTATATAATCCCTATACATTGCCAATATACTGTATATTCCATATAAATTACCAAATTAGTTTGTATTCCCTATACCTTACCAAGCTTCTGTATATTCCATGTGCATTACCAAGATACTGTATCTTCCGCACAGATGAGACAAACCCATCCGGTTACTTTGCTTTCGCGTCATGGTCCCGCTCCTTTTTTGGGGAAAACAGACCATTTAATTTCACTGGCGCTGAATACAAAATCAGACGTCCAATGATAAGAAAGCGATATTGTTTTCAGCATTTAGGAGCACAAACACGATAGCCATTTAGGCAAACATTTATTTCACGTTATATAGAGAAAACACAAGAAATAGGGATTGCGTTTCCATTAGGTCTGCCTCCATCAAAGTGGACAAACGACCCAAACCAGTGGCCGGAGGTGTCATATCATGATATATACAACAACCTTATTGAATCTTCAGGTAATGTATTTATGACATTTGTCACTTAATTTGGCTGTTTTTGTAGTCTGTCCGATCTGACGTTGCTGTAAGCTAATTAAATCGCTAACATGTTAAGCAACTCCATGCAACTCTAGGTAGACTACAACGCACAGTTAACAATAACAATTCCATCCTCACCACTGTCACATACAGTTCACATACACTTGCATGAATGTACTGATTATCGAACCATCACACCAAATAATGGACTATATAATTATTCATATCTCATAAATGAGTGATGTGTATCGCTACAATAGTTTGTAATGAAAAATTACATCTGTGGCTAAATTACATTTTTGAAGATTCAATTCCCTATACATTTCTTATCATGTCACGAATGCTGCATTTAGACACACTTTGAATTGGGATTATTATTATTATAATCATTACATAAAATCACGTAAGGAAATTGAATCTTCGGAATGTTTTATGTCCAGCCTTTTCAATGCAGCATCAATATTGACTTATTAGACTTTTAACATTATGACTGTTGACTTTAGCATCACTAACTAAAATATGTGATGAAGTGTTTGCCACAGACATAAACGTGTTGACTGGATGGGTCCAATAGTTCACCATTTTCTCCATCTCTTCGGATGGCCTGAAGCCACAGATCTCTTCTTTTGCTGTCCTTTGCTTTTTTGGGAAGTAAAGAAAAGCGCAAACGATGTATTACCATTAAAGCGTATATTCCTTATTACTTTCCAAGATACTACTGTTTGTAGCTCAGACGCTTTCCCGTGTGAGGTTCAGACAATAACTTGCTGCAGGAGAGTCCCCGTGATGCTGGACTCGGTCTGAACGTTGTATGTTATTCTCTGACAGTGGGATTAAAATGTCAACGCTGTCTGTGCTCCGGCTGTGTTGAAATTACTTTATTGTTGACAGCTGAATCAGGCTACATCTGTTTCCTATAAGACCCATTCAAAGAAATGTCCACATGTAGTCAGTCCTGTGATGTATTTTGACCTGCCTGTAGAAACCAAATGCCCGTAGAACTGATTTGGTCTGGCATTTGTCCTGGTATGTGCACGTGTGTGTGTGTGTGTGTGTGTGTGTGTGTGTGTGTGTGTGTGTGCGCGTGCTCGTGCATGTGCGTTGTGTGCGCATTTAATGCTTTGTGTTCGATGTGGTCGTGGACTGACATATTTCTTTAAGAAGCTGTGTGGCAGGAAGACTGTGTGTGTGTGTGTGTGTGTTTGTGTGTTTGTGTTTGTGTGTGTGTAGAGCTGTTAGGATACAGGCACCACTGATAGTGCTGGAGGAGAACGGACCTCCTTCACTGGGCCCTGCTCCAGGACCACATGTTTTCCCCGTACAGACGGCTGCTATTCTGGGCCTGCAGATTTAGTTTGGCGCAGAGTGCAGGTCATTAAACCATAAGGACCCATGGCTGTATTTGCCTTGTTTGAGAGGAAGTGTGTGTGTTTTATCATTTGGTTTGCCTCTGTTCTTGAGAGGCAGGGGCATGAGTTCTTACACTAGAGGTGTATGTTGAAGAGAGAAAGCGAGAGAGAAGGTGAGGGCAGAGGGAGAGTTAGGGAGGAGGGGTGAGGTGAGAGAGATGGGAGCAAGGGGTGAGGTTTGATGTGGGGGAAGGGTCAGGATAGAGAGGAGAGCATTTAGGAGCGGTGAACAGAGGTGGGGGAGGGGAGAGTAGACAAGGAGAGGTGTGAGTTAGGTTTGTAGTCAGCATAGATGGGTTCCTTGAAGGTCATCTTTCCCACAGGCCAGTATAACAACACTGTTTCCATCGCAGTTCTTGTCCCAGTAAGGTCATGAACCCATGACCCTTTGAAACCAGCGGCAACAGTCACCCCCCAAGCATTTTCACCTATCGCACTACTGTGTTAAACCACTCTAAAGGTCTCGGAGTGAGTGACGTGATGAATTGAATTGCTACGAGAAAGCATCCGTAACTACCATCATGGCTTTAGCAGGTTCCTGAGTGTGTTTTTGTGCCAAGCGTCGGCAGTTAAATCATACCTGGTCCTCTTGTCTGAGACGGAGTGTGTGTGTGTGTGTGTGTGTGTGTGTGTGTGTGCTGTCTATGATTGAATGTACCTGTGTGCATAAACATGCATGTGCTTGTGTTTGTACGCTGGCAGGGAGGTACGTTGAGATGGCATGGTGATGGAGTGGCATCTCTCCATTAATGAGACACAGAGGGGGGCGTTGCTAGACGGCAGCGAGAACGGACGCAACCGGTTGGCATAGCAGTCGGTTATAAGTACCCGTGTTTGTGTGAGACAGGGGGGCAGTGGTGTGTTTTTCATTTGTGACATCCTGGGAGAGCTTTGTGTGTGTGTGTGTGTGTGTGTGTGTGCGTGCGTGCGTGTGCGTGTGTGTGTGTGCGCGTGCTTGTATAAGCGTGTGTGCGGCGTGTGTGTGTCAGACAGGAACGAGGGCTGTGACAGACACCTCTGTTTTGTGCTACAGCCTGGGAATCAGGTGTCCCATTTCCTGCCTGCTTACGTACGACGAGGCACCAGGGTGTTGGGACGTGTGAAATCACCCGCCCCACAGGAGAGCAGTCTTACCAGGGGACAGGCAGGGAAGACTCAGGGTGTGGAGGAACAGGCACTGGAGGCTGTTTGTCTTTCTGAGTCACCTCAGAGCTTAGTGACACACACACACACACACACACACACACATGTATTGTGCACACACATACTATACAAACACACACACACGTGTATATACACAAACACAGACACTTTATACACAGTTGCTTTGGGTAATCCCAGGTGGGCAGTGGTCTCTTTTCAGCTGATCAAGTCTAACATGTACAGCATATGAAAATCTGATAAATGAGGTAGTTAATTAGTCACCATTGCTGCATTCATGGAACATTTAGCATATCTTCACACGTGCCATAAATCGTATTGTTATTCCACCTCATAGGTACCCCAACAGTCTGGACACAATCACTGGAATTTGGTAATTAACAGAATATTGAGTCATTACAACACGAAGAGAACTGTTCTCTCCAGGTCTTTTATGTCTCCCTGGGGTTGCTAGGGAGACAGGTGTGGTTGCCAAGGGGACAGATTATGGGTTGGCCGGGTGTTACAATGACCTGGACAGAGACCTAGAGATGCACTGCAGATTAATTCTAGCCAGAGCCCCTGGGTGGCTGGAGTTTGTCCAGGCCTCCATGTAAGCCCCTTTATTGACAGGAATTTGGTGATGTAACAATATGAGAGCACTTCCGACCATTCTTTATAATCTAGTTTACATTTTATGTAATGAAATTATGTGCTTTAAGATGTCTGATGAATGACTGAAATGTGAAATGCAGTTTGGTCAATTGTTCTTCTCAGTTTGGTCAGTAGTGACACCATAGAAAATAGAACAGTATTTGGGTTGATGTCATAGAGCTCCTATATATCAGAATGGGTCAATTTGACAGCCATTTTACCTGGGATCTCTTTAAACAATCCACAAAACAAACACATGGTAGAAGTGGCATTTCAGTTCTTATAACAGTTCGATTTCATTATTAATATATAAATAGCCACTGTCATGTATTGGGTAATGCATAAAATATCTGTACTTTTCAGAAAATTAACAAACAATTCCATTTGAAATAGTTTTCAATAAATTATTAATTTAAGAGTACAAAAAGGCTATTGTAAAATGTAGGAAGATACAGGATAGTACTTTAAATACAGTGCCAATGAATATTTCTTAATTTCCATAGACAACAATTAACTGTTATTTTAAATCATAATACATGTATTTATTTGTAATTACATATAAATATTATAATTTAATTTCCTTGTAGCAATCACTATTTTAGTAGCAGTACGCTAAACGAAGCAAGCTAGTGCACTGAATTTGGAATGCTAACAGTTGCATCATATTTGGAGGACAGAAATAGGAGTAACTAGGATACTTTTTTGAGGCTACCCAATATTTCTGATTATATTTTTTCAATGAAAACACGTTATTTCACATATGTTGTGTGCAACATCAATTCATACTTGACTGTAACCAAGCTAGCTGAGAATGTAAATTTAAAAACAAACAGAATTCTGATACTGTGAAGTTACGTAACTCAACCGCTATGTGTATGCTGGATTAGCTTTCTTGTAGATTGATTAAAAACATGGTATGTAAAGTTAAGTAGGGTTTCATACATGTCTGCACTATTACCGATGCGTGAACAATTATCCCACCTCCTTTGTATCGTTCCTTCTTTTTCTGGACCAAATTACTGCTGTACAAAAAACACCTTAACTGGTATTAAGTGGATTGACTTTTCCAAACTGGTCCCAGGTAAGATGGCGGAGCTATTGAGATGTGAGATAGAACTAAATGTCCCATCTATGCTTTATATCGATGAGTGACACTCTGCTATAGTGGATCCATTAGGTTTCGAGCTTTGAGCTGGGAAAACCCCTTCATACATTCTAGGTCAAAGTTTGATGTGAATGAATATTGGCACAGTTTCCTACATCAGCTGTTGTACAGAGACAACTTGGGACAGAAGGTTTGGGGCCTGTGATGATCTATTACTGAGAGATTAAGGGTAAAGTGACCTGCGCAAAGACAATTCAACATATTGAACACTCTGGGATTCAAACAAGCACCGGTTCGACCTTAGTGGCTAACTAGTTTGCTTCCTGAAATGAAAGCCATAAGGTCAAAACCCTGACTTCCCAGGGAGATTCTAGAGGCAGGGCAAAGATTGGAGTGATTATAAATCAATTATTAATTTACAATATAAATAAGCAATTTTTTCAAAGTGAATTCCAGTCATGCATGCTGAGTTACAGAGGAACACCCATATTAAAAAAAAACGACCGTTGTCCTTATTACCATAGTGTTTAATCACAGTCAATCTATATTACCATTGTGTTTAACCACACTCAGTCTATATTACCATAGTGATTAACCACACTCAATCCATTTTACCATAGTGTTTAACCACACTCAATCTATATTACCATAGTGATTAACCACACCCAATCTATATTACCATAGTGATTAACCACACTCAATCTATATTAACATAGTGTTTAACCACACTCAATCCATTTTACCATAGTGATTAACCACACTCAATTTATATTAACACAGTGTTTGACCACACTCAATCAATATTACCATGGTGTTTAACCACGCTCTATCTATATTACCAGTGTTCAAAATCCCCCCGTTTGAGAGTATACTACTGTATGTTGTATTGTCCACATTCATTTGCTGTCTGTGGACCCTCCATTGTTGAGCTTGTGAAGACACCTGAAGTGTGACAGACAGTCAGACACAGAGGGAGGTTTGTCCATGCAGGAGAGCCTTTGACAGTGCAGGTCAAGAGGACACGCTCACTGTACAGGACACAATGGAAGGAGAGAGGGGAGATGCCTCATCGCTCATGGAAGTCTTTCAACTGGCAAGCAGTGGGCAGATGAAAGATAAACAGGTGGCCAGACAAGAAGATGTATTGAGTTGAAGAGAGGGACAGAATACATGGAATCGTTTCACTTGCTGCAAGGTTTCAATAGGCAGGAATTACTGTGAGTTGGGTTTTGAAGTGGAGCTATAGAGATTTAGCTTACCTCTGTCCAAGTTGAAGGGAAGAGAGAGAGACAGCGAGATAGAGAGTGATAGGATAGAGAGAAACTAAAGAGATTTTGGAGAGAGCCCAAAAAGGGTGGAAAGGTGACCTATCAAATCTGGTATTCAGAAAACTCAGAGAATCTGACATTACTATATTCAAGAATATTCAAGATGTATTGAACTTCGTCAGCAATCAATTAAATGTTTAAAATGAATTGCTATGTTAGGATCAATACAACCCGAATTAGACAATAGCAAAATCTAATTGTACAGGGCTGTATAAATGGAGGTAGAAGAGAGAGCATAAATGTAGGGAAGGAAAGAAATGAGATAGAAAGAAACAGTAGGATTTTAAAAAGAGAGATGACAAGATAATTATTGAAAAGTGAGGATACAGAGAGGACTAGATGATAATGGAGAAGTGAAGATACAGAGATGACTAGATGAGGATAAAGTGAGGATACAGAGATGACTAGATGAGGATAAAGTGAAGATACAGAGATGACTAGATGAGGATAAAGTGAGGATACAGAGATGACTAGATGAGGATAAAGTAAGGATACAGAGATGACTAGATGAGGATAAAGTAAGGATACAGAGATGACTAGATGAGGATAGAGTGAGGATACAGAGATGACTAGATGAGGATAGAGTGAGGATACAGAGATGACTAGATGAGGATAAAGTGAGGATACAGAGATGACTAGATGATAATGGAGAAGTGAAGATACAGAGATGACTAGATGAGGATAGAGGAGTGAGGATACAGAGATGACTAGATGAGGATAGAGAGGTTAGAGTTTGGCTCCTTTTTCCATCGGCTGTTTTGCGTTTGTTCTCTGTGGTTACGCTTTAACTCAAATGTCCTTGGCAGCCGCACAACGCTTCTGATATGCTGATAAGCCTGTTTAAATTCAGATTTTACAGAAGAGGCAGAGAGTGAGAGAAGGCACAGAGGCAGAAATGGAACAAGGTCACTGAGGAGATTAGAAGGGAAATTAGTGGAAACAAGCATGGCGAATTGAGCACCCATCTACCAATGAAAGGACACTGTAAATCGCTGTACAGCACGGATGGGAAATAGCACTTAGTAGAGATCTGATGTGGTGGGTAAAGCAGAGACAGGGAGACAGACGGAGCAAGAGACAGACAGGCAGAGGGAGAGAAAGGAACGGAAGAGGGATGGGGGAGGAGAAAGGGGAGGCGTGCACACCAAGCCCTGCCTTTCAGGCTGCAGGTGGGTGGGGCTAAAGAACCAGGAAGGAGGGAGCGAGACAGGCAGGCAGAGGGAGAGGGAGAGCGCATGAGAAGGAGAGCCAGACAGAGATGCAGAGACCCAGTCTGCTTGCCTGTGCCAGTGAGGTTGTTCCTGGCAGCGCTGCTGAACACTGGAGCCCGTTGGGACCAGGACTAGCCCATCAGGGAATACAACCCAAGCCAGTCCGGATCCAGAACCGGCAGTGGGCGCCATGTCCAGCTCCGCTCCCGATCCGGCATCACAGAGGGTCCAGTCTAAAAAGGCTGGGATCCGGGCTGCTGTGATTCTAATCGGACTCCTGCACAAGTCAAGACGAGCGAAGGAGAAAGAGAGGGAGAAGGAGCGGTGGGTTAACTTTTTGCTGTTTGGTCTCCTGGCCGGTCTGGTTGGCTGGCTGCCTCACTGTCTGACACACACACACACACACACACACACAATACACTGCAGTATTAAGTTAAGCTTTCAGGGAAACTTTTGGTGGCTACCCTGTTGTTTGTAAGTGGTATTTATTTACATTGTTCAATGCCTGAAAATGTGTTTTTGTTATTGTAGTACTATAATCCCACAAGGAACGTTACATATCGGCTTTTTGGGGTTCAAGGGGTTCGTGTCTTGGGTACACGTTACAATTATGGTTTGGGTTAGGTTTATGTCAGGCCTTACAATTAGAGTAGCAACATTTCCATATTTATAAGGATAGTAAAACCTTTTGGAAACCACAGGTGTGTTAAATGTGTGGATCTGGGTCAGATAAAGTGACGAGGAGAGTGGTGTAAGGTGAGATCCTGTGAAAGAGGAAAAATACATTGTAAAAATGAGAGAGACACAGATGTTAGAAATAGATGGACAGAAAGGCAACAAGCTACTATTGCCCTTTTCAGCGACCATTTCCTCCAATGTATCTAATGTTCTGTATGGTTGTCTATAGTAGAGGTAGTAAAATGTTCTGTATGGTTGTCTATAGTAAAGGTAGTAACATTTTCTGTATGGTTGTCTATAGTAGAGGTAGTAACATGTTCTGTATGGTTGTCTATAGTAGGGGTAGTAACATGTTCTGTAGGATTGTCTCTAGTAGAGGTAGTAACATGTTCTGTATGATTGTCTATAATAGAGGTAGTAACAGGTTGTGTGGGGGGTCTATAGTAGAGGTAGTTACATGTTCTGTATGGTTGTCTATAGTAGAGGTAGTAACATGTTCTGTATGGTGGTCTATAGTAGAGGTAGTAACAGGTTGTGTATGGTGGTCAGTAGTTGTGGTAGGAACATGTTCTGTATGATTGTCTATAGTAGAGGTAGTAACAGGTTGTGTATGAGGGTCTCTAGTAGAGGTAGTAATGTTCTGTATGGTGGTCTATAGTAGAGGTAGTAACAGGTGGTGTATGGTGATCTATAGGAGAGGTAGTAACATGTTCTGTATGGTAGTCTATAGTAGAGGTAGTAGCAGGTTGTGTATGGTGGTCTATAGTAGAGGTAGTAACAGGTGGTGTATGGTGATCTATAGGAGAGGTAGTAACATGTTCTGTATGGTGGTCTATAGTAGAGGTAGTAGCAGGTTGTGTATGGTGATCTGTAGGAGAGGTAGTAACATGTTCTGTATGGTTGTCTATAGTACAGGTAGTAACAGGTGGTGTATGGTGATCTATAGGAGAGGTAGTAACATGTTCTGTATGGTGGTCTATAGTAGAGGTAGTAGCAGGTTGTGTATGGTGATCTGTAGGTGAGGTAGTAACATGTTCTGTATGGTGGTCTGAAGTAGAGGTAGTAACAGGTGGTGTATGGTGATCTATAGGTGAGGTAGTAACATGTTCTGTATGGTGGTCTGTAGTAGAGGTAGTAACAGGTGGTGTATGGTGATCTATAGGTGAGGTAGTAACATGTTCTGTATGGTGGTCTGTAGTAGAGGTGGTAACATGTTCTGTATGGTGGTCTGTAGTAGAGGTGGTAACATGTTCTGTATTGTGGTCTGTAGTAGAGGTGGTAACATGTTCTGTATTGTGCTGTATTAAAGGTTGTAATATGGACAGGTAGGTGAGTTGTTAGTCTTGTTCTGTTGTATATCATTGCTTTTCAAGTGTTAAAAGCAGAAGTAGCCTGGCTGTGTGTGTGTGGGGGGGGGGAGGCGGGTTGGGGGGTGGATCCCAGACAGCCTGGCAGTGAACACAGCAGGAGAAACAGTCCCAATGAAAATAAAAGAGTCCCGAGGCTCTGTGCAATACATTAACCAACGCTAAGGAACAATTTATGCGCTCAGACACACATGCAGAGAATCAAACAGGGACACACAGACACATATAAGCACACACACACACACACACACACACACACACACACAAACACTCACAAAGTCCTACATACACTACTGTGCAGTGAAGGGTGCATGTTTGAAGTAAAGTCCTTTCAATGTCTTTTCAACCAGAAAGACGTAGTTCCATCCGGAAATGTGTTTTCCACGTCTTTTCAACGTCTTGCGTTGTCGTGATACATTGTGGACAACCAACGCACATTAACATGCACCATGGCTCCACAGAAGTGACAGAGCTGTTTGTCTTGGTTGTGTGACTTGGTTTGATGATGGCGACACTTGGATACAGACGCAGTGAGACACAGGAAGCTGTGATGCACGGGCCTCAGACAGTAGCTCTCCGTCCCATTGGACGAGCACGGCTGCGGACATACGTTTTCCCAGCCTCTTGGTGTTCATGAGTACAGCACGCCATTCAACAGCGCTGTTTCCTAGCAGTGCACTGTATAGTTTAGTTCTAGGTGACTGTGAGACTATGTTGGTGTTAGCTCCTTGGTTCAGTCGTGTTGTTGTTCTGGTCAGTTCTGAGTTCCAGTGGGATTTCGTTTTTAGATGTGGGATCCACTGTGATTTAGCGTTTATTTTTTGGTACTTGGGGGATGTTGTTGTCAGTTCTGGGTACCACTGTATTGTTGTTGTCGGTTCAGGGTGCAAGTGTGATTTTGTGGTCGGTTCTGAATTCCAATGTGATGATGTTGTCGGTTCTGGGTACCAAAGTGATATTGTGGTCGGTGCTGGATTCCAGTGTGATGTTTTTGTCATTTCTGGGTACCAGTGTGATATTGTGGTCGGTGCTGGATTCCAGTGTGATGTTTTTGTCAGTTCTGGGTACCAGTGTGATATTGTGGTCGGTGCTGGATTCCAGTGTGATGTTTTTGTCAGTTCTGGGTACCAGTGTGATATTGTGGTCGGTGCTGGATTCCAGTGTGATGTTTTTGTCAGTTCTGGGTACCAGTGTGATATTGTGGTCGGTGCTGGATTCCAGTGTGATGTTTTTTCGGTTCTGGGTACCAGTGTGATGTTGTCGGTTCCAGATACCAGTGTGATGTTGTGGTGGGTTCTGGTGTGATGTTGTGGTGGGTTCTGTGTTCCTGTCTCTGTGTTCCAGGTTGTTTGACACCATTATTCCCCTGTGGGGGCCAGTGGTCCTTTGGCTCACCCTCTGAATGCAGGACTAATTCCTGTCCAATGGAACTTTCATCAGCACTTGGTTACCATGATATTCAAAGGCCCCCTGCCTGACGATTACTCACTTTGTACATGACTGTTCCTCCTGTCACGTCAACTGGGTCTCACTGGGCTTCATGTGCAGCCCAAGCAGTACACTCCATAGGGCATATAGGAGCCCTTGCTGAGTGTCCACAGGTTGCCAGCCAACTGTCCTCTTATCACTGCACTGGCAGTAGACAGCGTGGCCCGGTTCTGTTCAGCCATCTCATCTTCTCATTCATTTTCTCTCAGTCCAGAACGGCAAGTCCATTTCTCTGAAATAGCCCCGAAATAGACCGACCGCAGGGTATGTGGGAACTGGGGTGGTGTGATTCCTGATTGATTGTTGGGTAAAAGTTGCATTGAATCAGACCAGAATACATACATCCTGTATGTGCTGTCCTTTGGTCCCGTACAAATGGCATTGGTAATGAGTTTATAAGAGCTGCTAGGTACCCCAGGGCTTTCTGGTATATGGCTCTGGGCTATATCAAGACCACTGCCTCCCGAGAACGTATGGCTTCAACGTACAGAAGGAGCTTCATTCATTTTCCATTTAACCCAACCTATAGCCATTTCATGCCTCCCTCTCCCGAGCCCGTTTTCTACTTCCTCCCCCCCATTCGCTCTTTCTGGGAAAACAGTTGTGATTAGCAGCTGTTGGGGATTACATTCACAAGGAGGCTGCATGGTTAGCTCTCCACACATGGACTACACACACAGACACGCTACACACACCCAATCAGTAAATATCTTCTGGGAAGGGTGGCATAAAGAGAGAAAGAGGTGACAGTTCAGGGTAGAAGGGAAATCGTTGGCTTTAGTAGTTACAGGGAAAACAGTAGTTTGCAATTCATTCCTTCATACCACGCAACACATACACTCTGCTTCTTGGTGTGCGTGTTTGTCTCTTTCGCTCTACATCTCACACTGTATTGAAAAGAGCGGGGTGGTGGTGGGAATGGTGGCTGGGTGAGCTATGACCTCCGGACGCGGTAAGACCAGTGTGTGGGTGTGTGGTCGATGTTCAGGGCGAGAACCTGCCTCCCTGTACACATGTGGTGGTCACACACAAGCATTCAGGGTCTACCTGTGAGATAGTGTGTGTTTGCAATGGGTGTGTGTGTGTGTTTGTAGAGGGTTGTTTCCAGAGAGCCATGGTTCTAAGTGTAATGGATGAGAGGGTATTATCTGGTTAACCAGTGCCCAGAGACGGGCACACTGACAGATTGCTTGAGGCCCTATTTACAGAGCACAGCTATGTGGAGGGATTGGGGGAAGATAATTTTAGCCGGCACCTATCTTCTGCCCTCCCTCCCTCCCTCCCTGTCTGTCTGTCTGTCTGTCTGTTCGCCTCTTGACCTCTCTGTCTTTCTATCTGTCTGTTTCTCCACTTCTCTGCCGATATGTCTCTGCACCTCTCTTTCTCTGTACATCTCTCTGTCAGTATACTCATTTGTCCAGCCTGACAGGTTTACATTTCTTTTAGAAAGTGTAGACTCTTGGAGCGTATTCACACCAACAACAGTTGGATCTAAATTTAAATGTAAATACTGTTTGCATAATATAAAGACACTCTTTTCTATTTACATTCGCAATGCAAACACATTGCACATTCAAAACTTGGTGATGGGTGAGAAAGGTCATTGCCCTGTCTATATATTATGACATTAGAAAGAATCTCATAGTAAATTATTCCTAAGGCTATTATCATTACTATTACTGCAGTTTCTAGGGAATATCTTCAGGCTGGTTGGTGCTAGCCAAGCAAACGCTGACAGGAGCTATCCCAGTTTTGACACACACAGCATTCTATAGATGTTTGTTTTGTAATTTGACACACGTCTAATCCAACAAGCAAAGATCTGAACAGTATTACAAAGAGCCACATTTTCTTTGGACCACTGCCAATGAGCTGCCATCTTCAGGTTTGAGCTTCACGGAAGGTAGCATGCTAACTGATGAAGTAGCTTAGCTTGCCAGACAAACCTTCTATTGAATGATGGGGAACACTGTGTTAGGGTCGCTGCTAACCAGCGTAGCCTGCGCAGTGTTTAACATGTTCCACCACAAGGTAGCTGCTGTTGCCAAGTTAGTTACTAGCTTGCTAACCTGAGTTTTCATGTATTGGCTGCTGACAGGCTGGCTGATGTTCAATAATATTGAGCCACATTATAGCAAGAGTACCAGTGAATCACTGACAAAGGAATTACATGTGATAATGTAACAAATTATTTACACTGTCAATTATAAAAGAACAAAGTATTGTTTCAGTTCTGATTAGCTCAAATAGGGTTATTTCACATGAATTTACTTTGAAACCCTTACAATGATCAAAAGCCAGCAGCAAACGCCCTTTGACATCTTATGTCACCATAATCTTCGGAGGGTGTCATTGACCAAAGTTCCCCAAGTAATCTCGGAAAGGGACAGTCAACAATTAGGTTTACGATTTTGTTTTTGAAAGATACAGTCAACACAAATCTGACCGATCTTATGATGTTTGGGTCAGTTCTGTCCTCTGAAATAAAAAAATAATATTTAAATGTACCATTCTAGTATCGGTTTGTGGTTGGAAGACTGTGTTTAACCTCATGTCATCATAATAGCCATGAATTTGGAGCTGACTCCAGGAACAGACACACATACACACACACAGTTTTCTTTGAGCTGTCTATCATACCAGCATGAGTTGGAAAGGTGCCCAGCTGCTCAAAGAGGGTGAAACCTTTACTGGTGTTGAGTTACAGAAACACCTTGCCTGATGAAACAGGAAAAGAAGAATAGGTGGGGAGGACGAGGGAAGGAGGATGAGGGAAGGAGAAGGGGATGAGGTGAGGAGGGCAGAAAATGCAGAGGAGGAAGGAGAGGAGTAACAAGACAGGGGACAGGTGTTACAGAGAGAAACTGAGTTGATTAAACTTCAACAGGTTTCCCTCTTTATGTTAGCTGCTCGGGAAATGGAAACGATTGGAGCAGGCTTGCCAAGTCTTTTCTGCTTATGATTTCTTGGCCAAACATAATCCACATCATTAGTTAAAGGCTTCTTAAGTGCTTGACTTGAGAGAGTTTCTGAAATGTTAGTCGGCATGAAATATTCATGTCAGTCATAGCCATTTTAGTGCAATCATTATTAGTTATTAAATGTATGGCAGAGCGCCACTATATGGAAAACACTTCCTGTAAAAGGGACCTGAGCAGCCCAGGATAACAGTGTCTGACAAATTAATTCCATGTAAAACTTTAGAAGTCAACAGTGAAATCACTGTTCGCATGCCATATATTAATGTCAGTTCAGTAATACAGTACTTTTCCCAAAGTATATCAATAGTGTATTATGTTATACCTGGCAGTATTACTATACTGTAAGATTTCAAATGTTAACACGTGCTCCAGAATGGACACACTGTTATTCTGGAAGGCATAACCACTGTCAACACCTGATCACTGTTAACCTACCTTTAAACGTGTGAACCTGTTTATGGGCCGCGATGTGTCTCAGCGCTGTTCACAGGTAGCATTGCTCTCACCTTGGTCACACAGAGCAGGTGTGACAGAGGGTGAGAATGGATCAGCTGGTTCCAGTGTGCACTGTGATACTGCCGTTTGTCTGTAGTTTAAACACACAAGGCGTCAGAGCCCCTCTGTGGGCCCCGGTGCTGCTCTTATTTTGGGGGTTCAAAGCAATAAAAGCTGTGTTTTCTTAGACAAAGCCGCCCTAACCTCTTCCTGGAGAGCAAACATTCTTGGAGTTCTTTTTTTCCTCTGTCCAAACCTAATCTAGTACAACTGATACTAATAATTAACTGGATGAAAAGCCACAGGAGGGTCTCTCTCCAGTTGGCGGATCGGGCAACTCTGCTCTAAGACCTCCAGTTGTATTCTCACGGGAGGGCGTTGGGCAACAGGTCCGGGTTCAACGTTATTCCGTCACCAATGATCGGAATGGGCTCTGGCGTTAATGCAGTTATCTCAGGGATTGTGTGTGCCAATGCCTATTTCCCTCCGAGACGTTTCCTGCACGGAAAGTCATCAGTCTGGGGATACAAGCAGACAGGAGGCTGTGAGCGGGCCATTACCATATAGCTCCAGTCATACTGTGTTCTGAATATAGGTGGGGTGGGGTGTGCTGAGTTAGCGGGAGATGGATACAGTTTTGTGTTTGTGTGTGTGTGTGTGTGTGTGTGTGTGTGTGTGTGTGTGTGTGTGTGTGTGTG
>JACXGJ010005135.1:0-40767 GCA_016801105.1 Esox niger
AGAGTGAGACAGGAATAGTAAACATGTGTTTTTCCACTCTCAGGTCCAGAGTGAGACAGGAATAGTAAACATGTGTTTTTCCACTCTCAGGTCCAGAGTGAGACATGAATTGTAAACATGTGTGTCTCCAGTCTCAGGTCCAGAGTGAGACAGGAATAGTAAACATGTGTTTTTCCACTCTCAGGTCCAGAGTGAGACATGAATAGTAAACATGTGTTTCTCCACTCTCAGGTCCTGAATGGTCAGAGGAAGTATCAGATCCATTTGAAGAGCACCATTGGGCCTATTGATGTGCTGCTTATCAACCAGGATCCAGTTAACTGTGCCCCTGTGGTGTTGCCTGTCCCGCCCCCTGACAACATGCTGCAGGACACCAAGGACGCTGCAGCATCTGCAGACGCAAACACCACTACTGATGCAACCATCCAAACACCATTCAAGACCACCGGGAATCCGGAAATCAGGAAGCCTAAAGCAAACACAGCTAAACCTTCAGGTGACCTCACTGCTAGACATCTAAGGGCTGATTATTGTTATAGACTGATCAAGTCAGTGTTATGGAACCGTCCCATATCCACCGCATTGTCACTATACAGCTAGATCACTTCCAAATGTGTGTAATAAAATAGCTCTGTGAGCATGTCATCTGTGGCATTACGTACTTTCCCTGTAAAATGTAAAGTGTACCCCCTAAAAAACTGACTTTCACATGTTTGTAGACATACAGCTCAGGAAAAAAATAAGAGACCACTGCACATTTTTCTTTCCAAGAAAGTTGTAAATGGAAAGTTTTGAGTGAGGATCAGAAGGGTTTAATTAGCAGTGGTTTCTTAATTTTAACCCTTCTGTTCTTCACCCAAAACCTTCCCTTTTTGACTTTTTTGGAAAGGAAAGAAAAAGGTGCAGTGGTCACTTAATTCTTTCCAAAATTCCAAACCTATTTATTGATTAAGCATACCTAAATAAACAAAACACACACATTCATTAAACATTTGACTAATTTATCCAATGAACAGAAATGCATTTTCCTTAATATGGAAAATGTTTAAACATCCCTATATTTACCGTCACATAAAATTCTGAAAAATGTCACCAAAACTGGTGGAAATTATTAGAAAATAATTCGTAAGCAATGTGGGAGGATGTAGTCTACTATAAAGATTCAAAACTTGGTCTGGTTTGGTCGTATCCATAAGGGTGTGTGGTAACATAAGGTCAAAAGACCTTATCTGAAGCCCTCAGAATAACGATTATTGGTGCCCATGAGTCTGGGAGGGGTTATAAAGCCATTTCCCAACTAATTTGAACAGATCATTTACAAGTATAGGACAGATTGTCTCACCAAATTCATCCCATGAGCTGACCGTACTGACCGAAGGATGCTCAACGATGTCTCTTAAGAATTCCAGGATAAGATCAAGGGATGTACAGGCCTCTCTGGCCACAGTCAATGTCAAAGTGCATCAGTCAACTGTCATTAAGGAAGAAGACTTTGCTGTCAAGAACGAATAAGACACAACTTCCTGGAACAATGTGCTATGGACACATGAGTAAAAAGTGGAGCTGTTTAGCTGCAGTGCCAGATGCCATATCTAGCAAAGAAGAAACAGTACCCTTGAAAAGAGTAACCATAAAGCATAGACGTGGTAGCATTATGTTTTGGGGCTGCTTTGTTGCCAGGAACTTGCCAACTTGCCATCATTCAACCACAAGTTCCATTTTGTATCAGGGAATTCTTAAGAATGTGTGGCCATCTGTCAAAAAGCTGAAGCTGAACAAATTATGTGTCTTGCAACAGGACAAGGATTCAATACATGCAAGCAAAGTTACAACAGAATGGCCCAAAAAGAAGAAATGCAGGGTTATAACATGCAGAGTTAAAGCCCAGATCTCAATCCAATCAACATGTTCACATGACTGTAGCATTATGTCCTGTTCTTTGTTACGATATAGCTCTTATCATGTCCTGCTCTCTGTCATTATTTAACTTCTACTTGGCCCTCTCCCTCTTAGGTACATCCTGCACAGAAATACCTAGTCAGAAAACCCCATCATTGGACAACCAGTCCCTTCAGTCTTCTGCTTCATTGGACAACAACTCGACGGTCTGTGGACCAGCCAAATCACATTCATCTGACCGTAAGTCATTTTATATTTCCATTTTAATTTCAAATGTTTCATGAGAATTTGGTAGCATCAGCCATATGGTGGAGGGAGATAGTAAAAACAGCTGGAATGTCTTGACGTTGGGCCAGCACCCCAACTGTCTAACACACATACAGCCACACACAGTTTATCGGTCTTATCACACATTTCCGACCGCCGTGTTTTTTTCTTTTACATTTAATCCTATGCCCAATGCACCGTAACACAGGAAGCATCTGTAGGGCATCAAACAATACACAGTGCCTGCTGCTGTTCAAGCTGTTGTATTTTCTATTGTTTAATAAATGTACACAGGAAAACATTGTATAGCGGGGGAAATGAATCTCTTCTAAATAGAACCTGTGAAGTAATTGTATGTTGTTTATCTGTGCTGTTTTGTTTTATACTTTTCAGCACTGGATTTCCCCAAATACTTTGCTGACATATTTGACCCCACAAAAGGTGTGTGTCTGTGTCTGTGTCTGTGTCTGTGTCTGTGTCTGTGTCTGTGTCTGTGTCTGTGTCTGTGTCTGTGTCTGTGTCTGTGTCTGTGTCTGTGTCTGTGTGTGTGTGTGTTACATTTCTTGAATTCCAATATACAGTAATTCAGAGAATAACCCCGACCCACCCTTCTCTAGAAATTTTGAGCGCTGATCTACTAGAGGAACTTATGGCTTCAGAAGGTATGAATCTATAACTGAATATTATACAGACCCGACAGAAAGAACATGCAAATGAAAAGCCTCCATTTACATGTTGCTTTTGAAGGCATTTCATATTTTTTAATAATAATTGAGTGTTGTTTGGGCTTGTATAATAATGTCTTTCCTAATTTCTTGTTCGTTTCAATCAACTACATTACGCTTCCAAACTTCAACAAGTAAAGTTTTGCGTTGGTTATTCTCAATGATATTTGGGTTTCTAGCTAATAATTGCTGCAGTCAAAATTGATATTTTGCTTAAAAGACAACCAAATATTATCTTTGCAATAACAAAACAACATTGTAAGCATATAGGCATACTTTGTTAGCTTTTGTTTATTAGAGGGTAGTTGGAATGGCCCGTCTTTGGCTGTCCATAACACACACGCATACATAATTACAGTTTCAGATATACAGCACCTGTATAAAATTGTGTGCGTGCGTGCGTGCGCTTATACATTATCACCTTGCCGTTGACCAGATTATTCTTATAAGTTTATCTCTCTCTCTCTCAGTGTTCTCTCCTCTCCTCCGCCTCTCTCCGCCCCCAGGGGACCATGACTACATCTATAACCTGGATGAGAGTGAGGGCCTTTGTGACCTCTTCGATGTCCCCATCCTCAACCTTTGACATATCATCCCTGACATCAAGCTCACATTAAAATAATATTCAAAGAAAATAACAAGAATATATATGTACCTACCAGTACTAACACACAGATGAATTGTTCTAGTTTTGGACTTTTGTAATATAATCTGAATTGATAAAGAGTTTAAATAATTTTTATATTCTTTATATTTTGTTGTGTTCTGTTTATTGACAGCTGAACTGTAAGTCCTTAAGAGTTTAGCTGGTGCTGTGCTTCCTAGAGCCCTGCTGTCTCTTGGAGACGGATTTGAACGATTCTTATCCTTAATGAGTTCATGGAATATATTTTTGCCTTTGTTACTGAAGTGGCAAGTGATGTGTTTGTAAAAATGCTCAGTTTTTGTAGAGATCATTTGAATGTGAGTGAATTACAGGAGTGAATGTGAGTGAATTACAGGAGTGAATGTGAGTGAATTACAGGAGTGAATGTGAGTGAATTACAGGAGTAATTCACTCAAACCACCACACCGAACAAGGCACTTGTGTAGATCCGAAACCATTGCATTAAAAGTTGTATCAATGCCTTTACATATACATGTACATTAATTGCCAAGGGTAGGAAAATGCCAGTTTTAACCTCTGTTCTCATTATTTCCCTCTCAAAATCTGTTGTATGAGAAAGCCAAAGGTCCTTCTTATCTTCCTTCAATGGGGTTTTGAGGAGAGGAGGTTTCAAGGAGTTTACAATTGAGACTTTCCTTATGTAGCTGAGTTACATGAGAGTAGCCAAACCCAACACTATAGAGACCAAAAATCATGTTAAAGACGGTACCAATCCTTAAATATTAATACCTTCTGATGTGTTGTACATTTTCCTGTGTGCATGTGTGTGTACTGTGTAGGCATTTGGTATTATGAGGGCAGTGCACCTAAAAATCTGATTTTTAAAAAAATTCAAGGAAAGTACATAAATATTTTATCTGTGCCTTTCCTTTTTTCCATCAGGGGCCAGTTTCAGCTGTGATGTCATTGTCAGTATTGAGAATGTTTCAGTTGTCATGCCAAACCTTATATGTTTGTATATATATTTTTTTTTTATGCATTAAATAATGTTCATTTCATACGAACTTTTGAAAGAGGTGCATAAGCCTGCAGCTCCATTCCATTTCAGGTTTGCAGCAGTCCAGTTCATGAGTTTGTTTTGTTTGTATGTCGGCTGTCATTAGGAATCCAGCACCCCCTTACTAATGACAAAATTTATATTATTACAATTAAATTTAAGATACATGTCCCTGTCAAGCTGTGGGCACTCTGAATCATATCCACATATCCTCACATTAGCTATGTGGCATGTGTTCATGTAGCTGCACTTACTAAATTGTGTAGTAGTTTCCCCTAGCTTTTTAGAAATGTTTGGATAAAAGCATCTGCTAAATGACTTGCACTGTAAATGCACCTCTGTGTTTATTTTTGAAAATCGAGGCAATCTAGAGTATATAATTTTATTTATTTTTTTGTCATAAAAAAATATAAATGATTGAATAGTACATATACACTAATGGGTCAAAACATTATGAACTCTTGCGTAATATGTGCTGTTGGTCCTCCCGCTGAGGCATGGACAAAAACCCTGAATGTGTCCTGTGGTCTCTGTCACCAAGACATTAGCAGCAGGTCCTAGAAGTCCTTTAAGTCGTGAGGTGGAGCTGCCATGCATCAGACTTCCAGCACATCCCACCGATGCTCAATTGGATTAATCTGGGGAATTGGGAGGCCAGGGCAACACCTTGAACTCTTCATTTGTTTCCTCAAAACATTCCCGAATAATGTGTGCAGTGTGGCGAGGCGTATTATCCTCTGAAAGAGGCCACTGTCATCAGGGAATACCATTTCCATGAAGGGGTGTCGCTGGTCTGCAATGATCTTTAGGTAGGTGGTAAATGTCAATTTGACTTCCACATGAATGCCTGGACGCAGGGTTTCCTAGCAGAACATTTCCCAGAGCATCACACTCCCTCCACCGGCTTGTCTTCCCACAGTGCATACTGGTGCCATCACTTCCCCAGGGAAATGGCGCATACATACACAGCCGACTACGTGATGTCAAAGAAGACAGGACTCATCAGACCAGACGACCTTCCACTGCTACGCAGCCCCATACGCAGCAAGGTACAATGCACTGTGTTGCCACATGTTCATCCTGTAACCATATAAACAGTTCCGGTACAGACCTCCTTGCCCCCGCGCATCAATGAACCAAAAACGTATTAAACACACAGTGTACCATTGTATATATATATATATACAATGGTACACTGTGTGTTTAATACGTTTTTGGTTAATTCGTGTTTGCATTTCATAGTTTAGATTCCTTCAATACTATTCTACCATATGGGAAATAGTAGAAATAATGTAATACCCTTGAAGGAGTAGGTTTGTGCAAACATATCATTGGTAATGTGTGTATGTGTGTGTGTCTTTACATACACACTGCAAAAAAAATTAAGGGAACGCAGTCATTAGAGTATAACACCAAATCAATTAAACCTCAGGCAAATCTATTTGTCCAGTTAGCAAAATATAATAAAATGTGAATCAGTGTCACCTGTTTTGGTGCACTGGAGAGGCAGCAGCAAGTTAACCCCCAAAAAGGGAATGGTTTTGCAGGTGGTAGCCACAGACAACTGCTCGCTCCTTATCCGTTCTGACTGAATCTCCTCTAGTTTTCTGCTTTTGCTATTTTCCTTTTCTCTACTGGTAGCATGAGGCTGTACCTGCAGCCCATTCAGGTTGCACAGACAATCCAGCTCATCCATGATGGCACATCCATACATGCTGTTGCAAGAAGGTTTGCTGTGTCTCCCAGTACAGTCTCAAGAGCATGGAGGAGATACCAGGAGCTGGGCCATTACACAAGGAGAGCTGAACAGGGCCGTAGAAGTGCAACAACCCAGCAGCAGGACCGTTATTTGCTCCTTCATGTGAGGAAGACCAGGAAGAGCACTGCCAGAGCCCTGCAAAATGACCTCCACCAGGCTATGTATCGGTGCATCCAACACCGCCAAGTAGCACCACAGACTGTCCAGGAGCTCACTGATGCCCTGATCCATGTACGAAAGATCCCCGAGGACACCATCCACTGTCTAATCAGGAGCATTCCCAGATGTTGTCAGGAGAGCATGCAGGCATGTGGGGGCAACACACCCTAATGAGTCACATTATGACATGAGCTGGTGTAATTCACGCAAGTTGGAACAGCCTGTGATTTCAATTGTTTACTTTGATTTTTGGTGTGAGTTTGGGTCCAGCCCATCGGTTGGTAATTTTGTTTTCCATTGACTGTTGTTATGTCATCTTGTCTTCAACAAATTACACAATGTAATATTTTTTGTTATCGAGACCCAATGTGTGATTCTGGAGTTCCCTTAATTTCTTTGGAGCAGTGTACTTTTGTGAATAAGGTGCCATGGGGACACAGTCCTGTGTTGGGTGACATTGTATTTACTCAATGTTGTCTGGGGGTAATTGGCATACAGGAATTCTCTGCTTCTCTGCTGAAGTAAATGGTTAATGTTATATGTTGTTTTTTCTTATTGATTACTTAGAATTTAGGTCTTCTCAAACCACCATGGGCGTTTTTTTCTCGGGAAAGTAGTATTCTATTCAGTACAAAAAGTGCGTATTTAGATTAATGGAATTTTTGAAAAGACTGTCATGCCCATCTTACCGCTGTCCTCTTCAAGGCCACAAAAGGAAGAACAGAAACAGATCTGTATTTGTATGTAACATAGGTATGTCATATGTGGCTCACTCTCCTGTGGAAATTCAATTGTCCAAATGATGAGGGAGCTTTTTTTTTTCAAAATGTTTTTATGTTGCAGGGTGTAGCTCTAACAATCTCAAGTCTTTTTTCAGTACCAAATAAAAAAGAAAACACCAATGCTAGTGCTGTGGCTCTGTCCAGGCCATCAGACATGATGACTCCTCTGGTACCTTGCGGAACCCATCTACGTCACAAATGTATAGCTCCGGAAAAAATTAAGAGACCACTGCACCTTTTTCTTTCCTTTCCAAAACAGTTGAAAAGGAAGGTTTTGAGTGAATGAAAAAGGTGCACTGGTCTCTCTATTTTTCCAGAGCTGTATGTGTGGTGAACACTACATGTAAAAACCTAAATACTCCTGACATTTGACTGGAAAGAGATACATTTTCAGCGTTATTGTAGCCTCTTCGGTTGCAAATCACCAGGGTGTGGCAGTGCCAGCACAGAACAGTAGTATACTCAGTCCCAGTGATAAAAGCAAAATTAAACATCAGCTAACGTTTACTCTACTCCAGTTCGACATTACAGTCATCTATATTGGCAAAATGTGATTTCTGGTTAATGTAAGGTTACTTAAGAACGAGTGTACAATTTTCATTATGAAGGATATAGAGTAATGTGCCCTACTGGCAATAAAATGCCATAATGATCTTTATTGCACTCAGGGTCTCGTCCCAATGGTTCCCATGAAAATGCACCTTTAACCCTTCATTATAACACCCAGGTCTGATGACAGTATTGCTGAAAGCTATTTAGTAGTATAATTTACATTATTTGGGATACCACTAAGGTGATTTTTTTCAAGAGGAATGCAACATAGAAACATTATAGATAGATACAGATAGAGAATCTATTTATGTGTGCCCTCTTCAAGTATTCAAACAGGCCTTTGTCTCTACAGCACCCTGTTTTAAAGCTATTCCCAAAGCTCTGTGTGTTCTGCAGGGACGCGGATAGATAGAGAGGTTGTGGCTATCTGGTTTCTCATTGAATATTCCTTTAGCTAACCGAACCCCACCGTGCTGACTGACTGCTGTTCCCTATGGCATCAATAATACAAGAGGAAGTTATTGTTCCGCCACAAGCCAGGGACACAGAGTTAAAAGGCCAGGGGAGTGGGTAGAGGGTCCTTTCACATGCCTCGCTCGGGTTTCGGGGCCAGCAGACAGCCGTCTGACACCTGGGAGCCTGCCCCTGAAGCCCAGTACAGGGCCTGATTGTGTGGCATCAGTGACCGGAGGACTGACGCGTCTGCCCTGTGACAGGCCACAGAAAGGCACTGGCTTGGGTCTCTGGGTAAACCTACACCCCAGCAGGCCCACACAGGATGAGCCTCGGCTGAGAGACAGAAATTGAGAATTAGTCTGTGTAGACAGGTGACAGCTAGAGAATGGGAGCTTTAGCCAGATTGTGATTAATAACATCCAGATTTTGACCCTGTTTGAGCAGCCACCTTTCAGTCTTGACCTTGGGATGGTTTCAAAATATAATTGAGATCAATATATTAGATGCAAAGAACCATGGGAATGGTAAACATGGTACAGCATGGCACAGCTGTGATCCAAGGGACCGCCTTTACTGGGTTGTCGTGGAAGATGTGTCGTTCTTGTTGAACATGCGTCTTATGAGCCATTCAAAGAGCCATCCGTTGTCCTGTCCTTACTACAGCTGGTGTCTTCCGTAGCGTTACAGACACATTAGAAAACCATCAGCTGGCACATGATGTGGGATGCCACTGCAATATAAGGCTGCAGTCCTAATGCATCCAACTGGATCTCATGTGCACGAAAAACAGGGTGAATATAGAGAGGGAGAGTAGGGTTGGGAGGGGCTGACAGGCAAAGAGGCAGAGGGAGAGAGGGTGTTAGTAAAAGGGACAGAAAGAGAGAAAGTGGTCACACAACCCTGTTTAAGTGCATGTAGAAGTTATGACGATGGTCACAGAGTCTTAGAAACACATTTTCAAGGATTTGAAGAACAGAATTGAGTATTAGTGGTAAGTACAAAATATTTGATTCTTATGTAATCTCTTTTAATATTGCAGATGACCAGTTCTTACATTATTTGGATGGATGATCATAGGTGGCAGAAGTTAGTATGACTTACTACTTCAATTATTTCTAAAAACAGTTTGAAAAGCGATTATTTTAGTTTTTTACTCTAATAAATAATTGTTATAAGAATCATTAGAACTAATATTAGAATTCCGTATGTGCATTTCACGTATCAATGTTTTGCACAAAACTGCTTTCATTTCATAGAAATTCTAATCATTCATCTAATTTGATTGAAATCCATGGTAATATGGCTGCCTTTGTCAATAGAGGGAGAGTGGTCGGGTGACGGTAGTTGACGGTGGCCTGTCATTAAGGTTTAATGTCCCTTCTACAGTTGGACACCCTACTCCCTGTGTCCACCCCACTGACCCCCAGCTCATTGCCAGTGTAGGGCAGTCAAAGGGGCTGCAGTCCAAACACAAGGATATGGTACCACTCTCAGGGACCCGAGACAGATATGACATCACCGTAACATCACCATCACTGCCTTGGAGGTGGTAGAGGACAGCCATGAGTGGAGGAATGCAGTTCATGCTGCTGGTGGTTTTACTTGGACACGTGTCCGCCCTGAGTTCAGGTAAAGAGACTATACCTCTTAATGTGTTGGAATGGTGTGACCATATCTTGATATTGTATCTTCTTTGCTTTCATGCTCAATATTTTACTTTCCAACATAATTTGCAGGAAATAAAAAAGAGGACCAAAGAGAGGCCATTCTCAAGGAGCTGGTATCCATATGGCGTAAAGGAGGAGGATGGTATCCCAACAAAGAGCCTTCCTCTCCTCAGAGAACCCAAGACCAGCAGGTCCAAAGCATGGTGAGGAGTATCATGGGAGGTCTGAAGACCCTGGGCCTCCTGCCTGGTGGGAACATGGGCCTCCCGACTCTCCAGAAGGCTATAGACAGGCACCGTCTGTCAGGCTTCCTCTACAATATCTCCATGTACCTCCAGGAGATGGGCGCTGAGATGGACGAGCCTGTCTCTGATGAGGAGCAACTGTGGGAGAAGGTCCTGCAGTCCTTTATTCAATCGGAGTGGGGTGGAGCACAAAACCCGTGGGAGGGCCGAGTGCCCCCTAGGCCTAGTGTCAGACTCCAGGACTGGTTCCTGTCCCTGAGAGGCAGCCCTCACTGGGATGGACTCCTGGGGCTGCTGCAGAGCCTCTTGTCCCTGTTTGAGCGGCAGCCCCACAGGCCGCTGCTGGACTTCCTGTCCCAGAACTGGAGGATGGTGAGTGCCCTGCTGGAGGTGGCCTTGCAGGCTCTGGTCAGCGGGACCTATGGCCAGGCCAGTGCCGGGCTGCAGGGCTTTATCTGTGCGCTGAGGGGTCACAGTGACTGTGCCTTCAGTGTCAGCTGGCTAACTCAGCTCCTTCGATTTTTGGAGACACGCAACTGGAAGCCTGTGGTTAACCTGCATCCTGCGGGAATAGGGGCCGACCAGAGAGGGGCCTCGGGTGCTTTTGGGCGCCTGAAGCCTTTCAGTGTGCCCCCCGAGGCCCTGAGAGAAGAGGGGATGTCTGGGAATCGCAGTCAAGGGAACGCTGGGGACAGAAGTGACATGGGGGCTGACCTGGACTCTGTTCAGACACTGCTCCTAAAGGCTTTGCTGCGGTCTGACGTTGGGCAGCGGATGGGGCAGATAGCGGAGCAAAACCCCACCCTCCTTCAGGGATTGGATGGCCTGAGACGAGGTCTGTTACACAGGGTGGGCAGCTCGGTGTACGGCAACCTGAGGAGAAAGGTGTCCCGAATAACCATGGCGCTGCTTGATGATGTCAGCAGTGCAGTGCCACAGGCCAATCAGCAGGGGAGATGCTCCATAGGTGAGGCCATGATGCTCTCTCAAACTAACCTATTAAAAGGTTGGGGTTAGTTTGATTTGCATTCTTTATTTTCTGGATGAGCTGAAGGTAAATTTAAGAACTGAATAATTCCCATTACTTTCCTTGGGGACTTTGAGCTTAAGGATTCATTTGACGGAATATAAATGGAATATTACCCCAATGGATGGCTAGACTTGCACACCTACTGCTTGTACAAAGACATTGAATGGTCAAAAAATGCTTATCTTGTTATGCTCTAACTAATTTGACTAAAACACACGAGGATTTCTATTTGGACTGACTCTGCTTTAAAATCATTATTGCCATGTTAGTCATTGAGAGGATCAGTGTTACCCGGCATATCATTCCCAAGCTAATCTTGTTAGCCTCTCATTGATGCCAGTAACATTATCTCCTGGGCATTGTGAGCCCAGCTATGCTGTTACATCAAGCCCAATTGTGTTTTCAAGGGCCTCTTTGTTTCCACCATTTATCTACCATACAATTCACTAGCTTTCTTTCACTGTCTGTGATTTTCCATTATCTGTTTTATCTGTTTCTTTCAAAGGTGATCTGAGACAGCTAATCTTATGGTAAGTATCGAGAACCAAAAGCATTAATATACACTACAATATGGTACTATGAACATACCACAGATCATTCTGGTTTAATTTCAGTATTATCATGTCATATAGTACCATAGTGTATATGGTGTTCTGTCTTTCTGCCCTGGCCTGCCATCTGCAGGGGAATCAGACATAATGTCACATGGAATGCTCAGGCTTTGGGTTTCAGCTCTCAAGGCCCTCCCAGCACCCCTCCCTTTCTTACCTGCACCTCCACAGAGGGTAAGAAAGGGGACCCCCAACCCCGCCCACCATCCCATAGACCAGCCCGCAGGGGGCACAAAAAGCAATCATCCAGCCCAGCTCTGGTTAGCCGCCGCTTCCGTGTCTCCCAGCGCCAGTCTGAACAGCCAGACGTTGGTCACAGCAACCTGAGGGAGATGGGCGACTACCCCTCAGCGGAGATCCTGGAAGCAGCGTGCAACGCCTCCATCCCGGGCCTGACAGGAGTGTCCAACTTCACCGTGTTCCTCTACTGTAACCTGTTTGAAGGGGAAGATGGGTTAATGGACCCTGAGATAGGTCAGGTGGGAGCTGACCTACACGCCACGTGTTCCGATGCCGCCTGGTACCTGTCCGCAGCTACGGACGACTTCCTGTGGGTCCATGTCTGTAGTGAGTTCTTTGCCCACGAGTTCAACAACACTGTGTGTGCCAACTCCTCATTTTGGCTGGAGAGAGCACACCAGGTACGCTTTATGAGGAAATCCTCTTCACGTATTCCAAAATGTAAATGCGGTCGTTTTTTTAATCTTTCCCCCAGCAATGTCTAACTACATTCTGTCTGTAACATTTGCAGGCTGTGGAAACAAAGGACTACCACTACTTCAATCAGTCTAGTATCGACGACCTGTGTGTGCAGCTGTCCGTGGAGGTGGTAGAGGATGGGAGCAGCCAAGGGCCTGGCGAGGCCTGCCTTACCCAGCTGGGCACCAGGTCCCTCAGCGCCCATGACTTCAGACGCTGCTTCATGCCCAACACCTCTACCCTGGTGACATCACTGTGTGGCAGCGAGTCCCCCGAGCCTCACACCTCACGCCCGTCCCTCCCGGAGAGCAGCTGGGCCGCAGAGTACTGCTCCAGGCTCCGTAACTCCTCCCGCCTTGACCCTGTGGCGGACACCTGCAACTACCGGAAGTGGCCCTTGCCATATTTCACCAACGCCACCCTGCTGGAGCTTTGCGGCAGCGCTGAGGGCTTGAAGGAGTATGTCTGTCGTAATGCCACGCTGTATCGCAGACTTCTTCCAGCTTATCCTCAGCTGTCTGACATTTGCGTTGACCTGGAAATGGAACAGGAGGACAGGAAGTGCTTCCTCCAATGGTTTTTTGACATGCTCCCGGCGCCGTATAACTTTGACACGTCTCAGCTTTGCGTGAGCCCTGCTCCTCTGTTGGCGGAGGCGCTGAGCAAGCTGGGCGCGTGCGAGTTGGAGGGGGGTGAGCACGAAGGCTGGGTTGGGGCGGTGGGCTACGTGCTGAGGATGCTGGACTTTGTGGTGGGCCTCTCGGCGGGGCTGGACGAGGGGGAGGGTGAGGTGAGACAAGGCCTGGGTCAGGCCATCCTCCTCTCCAGTCTTCTTGACAACTCTTCATTCTGGGCCACGCTGCGTCCCGACGCCTCACTGAGCGTACTCCAGACCGTGGGCTTGTTCCTACGCCGGGAGCAGAACGCAGCTCTGAAAGAGGACCTGCTCAGCTGCTTCAGCGTAAGACACAGGATTTATAACACACGTGTGTGCGCATGTGCTCAAACATAGATGTATGACTGTCACTCTAATGCTTCCTCTATATTGCCAGCCTGTATTATGGGACCTAATTCAGAGAGAGGACAACTCATCTGCCCTCAGAGTCCTAATGCAGGTACTGTGCGGGTTCAGAAAACAGGTGGCTACTATCCTGAATGCTGATTAACTGTTTGTCCATATTAAGGTGCACATTGCTTTCTCTCCAGGAGTACCTCCAAATGCCCAGAGAGAGTATTCGCACACTGGTGATGTCAGCGGAGAAAGATGCAGTGAAGAGGTTTCTGAGACACATGCACCAGAGCTGGGACCAGCTGAACGTAGAGACCACACAGGTTTGTGCTCCAACAATGTCAGTTTAGTAATGCATTCTGGAAAGTAGTTCTGTTATTGCATCTGTCAATAAAGACCAGTGTCCCCCTCAGGCCACTCAGAGAGAACTGCAAGCCATGGAGACCATGACGTCCGCCTTCATCCACAAGTTCCCTCGCGTGACCCCTGACCTCTTCGTCGATCTATCGCAGTTCATACCCTTCATGTCTGTTTCTGACATCATGAACTTCCCCACTTCACTGATCATCAACGACAGTGTGTGAGTGACCAGAGCTGAGCCGCCATTTTAAGGTTAAAGGTCATGGTTTTTACTGAGTCTGTGTTGTGCGATAGGTTGATGGCCATCCGGGACCACAGTGCAGAGATGAAATCTCCACAGAAACAGGCATTTGTGAAGAGGCTTCTGCAGTCCAGTGTAGTTGGAGATGTCCCCTCTTGGCCACCATACTTCCTCAACTCCATTCTACCACTGCTTCCACATCTTCCTGTCAGACACTTTCAGCAGCTGACATCAGACCAGGTTAAATGTCTCACTGTTGATCCGGGCGAACAGGTATTTTCATTGTGTATTGTGTATTGCATTGAATTCAGTCTGTCATCCTCTCCCTGTCTCAGCTGAGTCCCTTGGTAGAGATTCTGGGAAACACCAGTCTAGATGGAACACGTGGACGTCATATTCTACGGACGCTATTTATTAAAAACAGGAACTTGACCAGTGATTTCATTTCCAGGTAGGGTCTTTTTACCTCTAGCCTACTGTTCTACCTACAGGGCTCTACTTCTGACCAGAGCCACGTTGTCCCTTTGAGCAGATATTATTAGTAGAAGATAAAGACCAGGGTATTATTTTCCCACAGGCTGGGAGTTCTGGCTTGTTACCTGAACCCAGAGATGCTGCATCCATTTCTGCATGCATCCCCAGTTCCCAGTGCCCTTTGGCAGCAGCTGGCTCTCTGTGTGTCGGAGGGACTCATCAGCGCTTCAGGAAGGGTGAGAGAAAACTGTCAAAAATGGGATGCATTTCAAAGGTTCCAAGTTCATGTTGCAGCTTTACACGCCCGATACCATCACTGATGTGATTTGGAAATGTACTCAGTCCATATCTTGTGAGCCTTTCTGACACCTGCCCTGTGTCCAGCTGTCCCTCTGGTTGGTCCAGGCGGTCAGGCCACTAAATGCCAGCACCCTGCCTCCTCCAGCACTGGCTGCCCTCAGAGGCCTACTTCCCCAGCTAGGGGCTCGGTTCCTGCTTTCACTGCCTTCACTTCAGCTCCTGGATCTGCTAACGCAGCCAGGTCTGCCCAGCTTCTCCCCGGCACAGGTTAGCGTGCAAGAGTTTACTGTTATGTTGTTTAATGCTGAGCCAACATTGACTTGTTATTAACCCACGTCCCCACCCCACCCAGGCGTTCCAGATATTATCAAAGATTTCAAGAGACACTAATGTAAGTAAAGGCTTCATAGTGACCTGTTGAGTCATGTTTCAATCCACGCCGGTTGTTGTGCATTCTAACTAGGTGATGTTTTCATTGGTTATCCTCTTCTTGCCAGCTCACCATGGAGACTCTGTGCAAGCTGAAGCCCTTACTGCCTGGCTTATCCACTGCTGTACTCAGAGACCTACACTGGTCCCCGACCAGCGGAACCACTCACTGCCAGTGCTGGAGGGCTCTACTGGCTGACCTGAAGCCTGCCCTTAGAGCCATGCTACACAGGGCGCTGCAAGAGGTCAGGGTGTTTTCTCCTCTCTCTGTCCAACCTGTTCTGTATTCATTATTACCCATGGCTCTGCTTTGTATTCCCTACCAGACTGTATGCAGATGATGACACAGTAAAGAGATTTAATTTGGACATTTATATGCTCCCAAATAACAATGCTGTCAATGAAAACCTTTTGAGCTGTTTAAATCTTAAAGGATACCCAATTCTCAGTTTACCTGAATGTTAATTTGTCTGTTTGGATCATCTTAACTTTGTGTTTGTCAAATACCATTATTTCAGTTTTGTGTTTGTTTAAAGGCTTTGAACAGCAATTCAAGAAACTTCACGGTGAAGCTTCAGTGTCTCCTGCCTTTCGTTCCCCTGAGGGAGTTGATGGAGGCTGTTGATGGGGAGACCATCCTGAGAGACATCAGCCTGTACAGAGACCTGCCCTGGTCCCATCAACAGGTGCCCATCCAGCCCCCCGTGGCTTATCTAAACCTGGTTACAACATCCGCGTCCACTCCTATGGGGTACAGTATAGAGACATTACTGCTGTTGGCGTAGAGGGAAGTCCAGCTGTCAGTGTGAGCCTGGGCTCCAATTAAACAGCCAATTATTGGATTTGCTTTAGTGTTTAATACTCTATACGCATCAGTCACCATCAAGCAGATTGGTTTGGATGCAGTACACTAGTCTGAGAGACAGGGGGATTTTAATTAGTGATGCCTTCTTTAAAGCGATATTGTCACAGCCAAGGGTGTATAACAGTCCTCTATACAACTGTTTTCGATGTCTCATGTCTCTGCATTATGCAGGCTCAGCTAATTTTCAAGAGGACCCACCAATCTCAAAACATTACCAGAGAAACTGTAGAGTAAGTCAGATGTTTTATTTGGGCTTTGTAGAGTAAGTCAAATGTTTATGTTGTGCTGTGTTATTGCATGTCATATGTCATTGCATGTGATATCCCACATTAGTTTGTCATTCACCTGGAACACAAATGCAGTGCAGTCTTCCAGATACCATTTATTTATCCATCATTAATTTGGTCTATAGAGACTTGGGTCGCATTGCGACTGGAATTAGCTGTGATTGGCTGAAGCTGTGGACCAGTCAAACAGACTTTTTAGACCTGCTTCAATTTGTCTTGGAGTTACCAGGAGGGCTCAGACCAACTCTGGTGAGTAACCCACACAGAATCTCTTGCCCTTTCCTCTGTTAGCCCTCCTCTCTCTCAAAACCCATCTCAATATTTTATTTCCTTCCTTCCTCTTAAATGTATTTTATTTATCATATCACATGTCAAGGGAAGTATTCATGGGGGTTTGGTATTTCATGTTAGCTTGTTTCGGTGTTTTGTATTTTTTCACCAGAGGAAATGCATTGTTGAGGAGCTGCGGCAAAGACCAGAAGTGGTGGATGGTCTGAGCCCCTGGTTTGCTGCAGGATTACCGTACGATACATCTAACTCTTATAAACATTGTGTAAATAATGCAATATTTACTCTTTCTTTATCAGACAAATCTGTTTATTTATTGCTGTTCTAGGGTGAAACTGATTGAGAACCTGTCTAACACGTCACTGACAGCCATCCTGACTTACATTCAGCAGCATTTTGCAGACTTTCTAAAGCTGCCACGCCATAAGCAGATGGCCTTAGCGGAGAAGGCCGTCACTGTGCTGGTGAGATCATACTATCAGACCAATTAAAAGGAACCCTCCTGATCAAAAAATCATTGGTCAATTCACACAAATATAATGGCTAAGAATAGAATGGATGGACTGAGCTAACTGTATTGGGCTTGTTTGGGAGTTGTGGAGTCATGATACTGTTGTCACTTGTTTTGCTGTGCCCATCAAGGGTATCACCCAGGGCCTGCCTGAGGTGGGGCTCGGTGGGGCCGCTTTGGACCTCCTTGGGCCCCTGCTGCCCTTCCTTGATAGGGATACTCTGGTGCTGGTGGATCGTCGGGCCCTGGGGCTGCGTTTGGAGGAGCTGAGGGGTTACTGCTTCCCCTGGGACACCCTGGGTGACATGGCTGCTCTGCTCACGGGGAGAGACCTGCTAGGGTGAGATACTACTGAGGGGAGAGACCTGCTAGGGTGAGATACTACTGAGGGGAGAGACCTGTTAGGGTGAGATACTACTGAGGGGAGAGGTCTGTTAGGGTGAGATACTACTGAGGGGAGAGGTCTGTTAGGGTGAGATACTACTGAGGGGAGAGACCTGCTAGGGTGAGTTACTACTGAGGGGAGAGACCTGCTAGGGTGAGATACAACTGAGGGGAGAGACCTGCTAGGGTGAGATATTGCTGAGGAGAGAGACCTGCTTGTGTGAATACTAATCGGACAGAGACCTGCTAGGGTGAGATACCAGTGGGGGGAGAGACCTGCTAGGGTAAGATGCTAGTTGGGGGAGAGACCTGCTTGAGTGAGATACTAATGGGGGGGAGAAACTTGCTAGGGTGTGATACTACTGGGAGGGGAGAGACCTGCTTGAGTGAGATACTAATGGGGGGGAGAAACTTGCTAGGGTGTGATACTACTGGGAGGGCAGAGACCTGCAGGGAAGGGAGTATCCTGATGTATTGTCTTGTGTGCATTCATAACACAAAGCTGCTTTGGGGGTGTGTTTCTTGTAGAGAGGCATCAACGTGGACGGTTGATGAGGTGGAGCTTGTTGGCAGACTGCTGTTCACTCTCTCTGCCAAACAGATCAACTCCATCCCACTGGTGAGGACTACAACATCAAGTGTGAATCCGTTCCATCCTTAAATACATAAAAACAGACTAGTTTAAATAAACAATTCTGTCCCCTTGTTACCTTTGCCATATTTATTTCTTTTGCAATAAGTTATTGATAGAACAATACTGGCACCATTTAATTCAACTTATAACAGAATGTTTAATGTGCCCTCTGAACAACACATAGTTAAACTTTATTTTGAGGGTCCCAAATTCCAACCGAATATGTTTTGTAGATAATAATACCATAAACAATCTTTCAGTGCTTGGGTATGTTTAGAATAAAGTTTAAGATACGATTTAAGGTTAGGATAAAAGTCACAGTTAGAGTTATGGTTAGTAGATGTAAGGGTTATGTACTTTGAGCAGGATATTGTCATTGTCTTTGTGTTTATTAACCACACGTCAGGTGGTGCTGAGTGCAGACACGGTGGAGGACGTCCTGGCGGGTCAGCGGTTCTGGGAGAACAGCGATACGGGTCAGGCCTGTGCGTCCCAGTGTGTGGACCAGCAGGGTCAGAGAGAGAGGTTCCACAGCCTTGTGCGAGGGGTCGTCCGAGCACCGAGCAGGAAAAGCAAAGGTTATTACTGACCTGCTGTCTGTGTCATATGTGTCATACGGAGTAGCATTACAGGGAACAGTCGATGTGTTGTCGCTCAAACCCCGCTGCTGAGTTTTCTGTTCTGTGCCAGTCCCCAGCTGTGGCGATATAAGAGGCACCTATCCCTCAGCCTGGACAGCATATCAGCTGAGCCGGATGGCAGGGGACGAGTTGGGGCAGTGTGTTGAGGTCATAGGTCTGGATGCTTCACTGAGCCCAGAGCAGCGCAGAGCATTGTGGGTAAAGCTCAGAAAGGTGCGTTTCTGATGTTTAAGGCACGTGTTCGCTTCTATTATTACCTAGCAAAGATTGACGGCGAACATGTGTTTTGTATCTGTGCCCTCCTTCCAGGCTTACCGCCCAGTACGTGGTTTGAGGCCCGAGCAGGTTCTGGGCCTGGGCTGTGTGGTCACTGACTTGGGGGAAAGAGAGCTTCAGGACACTAACCTTACAGACCTGGGTGTCCTGGCCCATCTGGGGGCACTGACCGAATGGAGCCCTAAAAAGGTGACTATGCTACTGTTTTGCTATCAGATCTGGTTTTCAGACCGGAGGCTTTCCTTGTTCCTGGTGTACACTGTTTGACCCTTCAACCGTGTTTGCTGGTTAAGATGAGAGCAGCGGTTGTTGGCGTAATGCAGAAGTGGAAGCTGAAGGTGGAGCATCTTGGCGCTGTAGATATGGCTTCTCTAGGAAACCTGCTCTGTGGTTTGACACTGTCAGAGATCAATCGACTGGATCCCTTCAACCTCAGGTCAGTCATTCACAGGTGGATTAGTTCCCCCAAATAAATGGTCAATTCATTTATGTAACTAAATATTACTGAGGTTTTTGCTGTTTGATTCCACTTGAGAATGCTTCCATCAACCCAGTCCCAACAACTTGTCCTGCTCTTTGACTGACAGCATGGCTTCCCTGTTCCTGAGGGATTTGGCCCTGCCTTGTTCCGAGCAGCAGATGGAGGCTCTGACCGGCCGTCTCTTCGCTCCTCAGGCCTTTGGTCCGGTCAGTGCCTGGGGCCCAGAGGTCTTTACTGAGATTGGCACAATTGCAGGTACAGATGTTCGAATCTGCAACGTGTCCAAACCCAGAACACACAATTGCTATGTAGTTGGATGTCATCAGTTAATCCACCCGCCCTCCCTCTGCCCGATCCAGCGGGTCTGGATGACATGGTTCTGTCGGCTCTGGTGCAAGAACAGATGGAGGGACTCATTCCTAAAGCTATTGCTTTGATTCCCCCTACAAAGATGGCTGTGAGTATCTCACTCTGTTTCACCTCAGAATACTGGTTTGGATACTACTGTGTTCATATTTAGTCCTGTTTCAATATTCCATTCAGCTAACTTGGACTGGATGTGTGTGTGTGTGTGTGTGTGTGTCAGGTGGTGTTTAGTGCGGTCCAGTTGTCCTGGTTGAATGTGGAGCAGGCATGGGCAGTCACAGAGGACCAGTGGGCGGAGCTGAACAGTGGGCAGAAACAGGCCCTAGGTCTGGCACAGTACGAGGGGGACGTCCTGCTGGAGCACAGAGGTGAGATTTGATGAGGAATCAGCATTGATGATGGGTTCTATTTGAGATATCTATTTTGGGTGTTCTATCTCAGCGTTTTTGTTCAATGGTACACTTGGATTAGAATGTTAACGTGTGCTGTGAAGTATTATGTCTGTTCACAGGGAGAAATGTGGCCCAGGCAGAACGCTCAGCTGACTGTCTCACTGTGGGTTTATTGTCTCTATGCTGTATGTTTTGGCAACTACCGTGAAAGATACAGTAAACCCTTTGTAATACATTTTTCTTTGACTATTACTAAATGGTAAAATTTTTATTTAAATAAACCTATCATTTTGAACTGTGTTCTGTTTTATCCTGGAAAATGCCCTTCATCTCATGTTTTCTTAAACCTGACAGAATTTACAAGAATAATTTTGATGTGTCTGTGTTTGGAACAATTGTGTTATTCTGTTTTTTTTGTATACAGGAATATACTGTTTTTTTAGATATAGGACAGTAAGACAGAGTCAGAAATTAGGGACAGAGAGAAACTATATGCAATAATTTGACAACAAACACTGAAAATCTCTTCATTTTACTTCTTTATATGTAATAGATCAATAATGTGTGCAATAATGCTGTGTTTCTGGACCTCAAGTTTAATTAGAATGTACTACACAACTTGTTGTTAATTGATATCTGAAGGGTTTATAAATATGTTAATAGATATCAGAAGGGTTTATAAATGCCATTCTGGTAATGGAAGTATGCAGTCAGACTTTGGTTAATTTTGCTTTATTGAGGTATATTGTTTGTGAACTTCCTGTAAAGCAGTAATAGTTGAGCTTCTACAATGCCAGCCTCTCCTGAACTGTGAGTGTTTGGATATCTTGACCTCTCTTGAGGCTCTTCTCACACTCAATCAGGTAGCAACACAGAAATATGCTACTTATTGTTCTTCACAACTGCCTCTAAAAGCTGAATTTTATCATTGTCATGATCCATTGTGCATCCTTTCCATGTGGTATAAGACTATAGTGTCTTTTTGCCGAAGAATATTGGGAAAATATAGCAATTTTCAGATTTTTTTTCAAGTTATAAGATACAGATGTTGATGTGCTGCAAACACAAGGTTTTGCTAAGATATACTTACTATTAAGCATTTCTACAAATTCTAGAATCCACAAAAACAGTTCCTATTCATTCACACCAATCCAGCCAGTGAGGATATTTTGGAGGGTACTGTATGTAGCTGTCTGTCTGGTATAACTGGATTACCTGACCACCTGGCCCCATCCTAATTTTAGATGCTATATAAATATGCCCTCTGTTCAGAAAAGAAAAAACTGCTGTAGCAAATGACCATACTCCATAAACAACCAGAGCCATATGTTCCTATTCCTGGAGGACAACAGCCGGAAGAAAATGCTTGCCAAAATTTTAATTTTCCTCAGGAATTAGACTATGAAAGTTCACGACTTACACTGCTGTACTCTTGATCAAAATGTGTGAAACACAATAACACAATATATTTAGTAGAATGTTTCTGCTAATGGTAGCATGCATTTCAGAGAGATATATCCCATCAGTAGATCCATATCCATGCAGGTTACCTAGAAGTATTGTCTTAACAGCAGTATACAGGTATCTAACACACAGGCTAACCATGCCGAGGCCTTGTAGCACTGCTATTATTATCTGCCTATGATTTAGCTGAGAATTACTAACACAGAATTGCTAACACAGCAACACTGGCTAGTGACTTTATTGAATGTTAGGTTGTTTAACCAGTTTAACACTCAATAAGTGGAATATTTTAGTGTACAATGGAAATCAATTGAAACTCACTTTAAAAGTTCAAATTGGATGATGGGGAAAAGGTTGGAAACAGCTGTTCTAGAAATCTTCAAGTAGAATACTGCCAGGCAAGTTTTCATTCCTACACATTCCCGGATTATGGATGTAAATACCCCCAAATTAAAGCTGACAGTCGGCACAACCCATTAGTCATTATTTCAATCTAAACCTAATGTGCTAGAGTACTAAGCCAAAACTACAAAATGCGTATCACTTTCAACATACTTAAAATCTGCACTGTATAGAGTTTACCTACTTTGGCATGTGCCTGTCAAATATATGCTTTTCATATATAGATATAGATATTTCACTTTAGTTTATTTAGAAGTTAATTTAACATTACAATGAGTTCTGAGTCTACCCTATGGTCAGGGGTGTAGGTTTGAGTTTGGTATTGGGGGAACACATTTGATATTTTTCACAGTGTTATCATTATTGGTGGGGGTCCCCCTACTCCTGATTACATGATCAGGGGTCATGTAATCAGACAAAAACTGTGAGGTGGGTGCTCTTTTCAACTTAACACACGGGGCCACCCTGTTACAAAACAACTACAATCAACTTTTACCCCACGGTATTGCGAAATTCGTCTGCAAGAAATTCCTGGGACAGATTCGAATCCACTTGATTGAGTATAATTCACTGAATAGAGACAATGAAATACACTGAATAGTTATTTGAATGTAATCCACATCATACATTTATTAACTTATGACGGATATTCTATGAATTAGGAAAAAAAGGTAGAGTTCACAGTTCTCCACCATTCAAAACAAGTGTAGCTACACGATACGGAAAAAAATTGTTCAGGGGATTATTCCAGCAGATGGAGCTAAATTACTTTTTTCAGTACGTAGTTCAGCAGGCCTCTTGAGCGGTAGGTGTGTCCAAATCCTGTGCATTTTACCCACATGCCCTCCTTCGCCATGACGTATTTCCTGGGGGGCTATGTGGAGTGGACTCGTGTGGACCCCTCAGCTGTTTAGAGATCGAGGGGTCATACCATGTTTCTGTATGTAGGCTATTTTATACACATAAAAATGTACAGTGGTATTCGTTAGAGTATGTATCCGATTATTTAAAAAAATCCTGAGGATCAACACATAATGTAAACGGGAACTGGTAAGCCTACAGAATGCACGCCCTCCTAAAGCATTGGAAAGTTTCGCGATATTTGTGTTTTTTAAAGCGCTTATAGGGAGTTTTAAACTGGTGTGCCTTCATTCCTGGAAGAGGGCAGACCAGCTAGTTGGGTTGCGCGATGAGTGATTTTCCTGTTTTCCTGTCTCCAGTACATTATATCTTTTCTATCTAACGGCACCGGCTGTATAACTGTGTCCGGTAAAAGGAAATCACAAGCCTGTAGCTTTGCTGAAACATGACGCCGTCGCGGATGAGCCCTGTTATGTGGAGTTGGTTTATTTAAAAATATAGCAATTCCGATCATCGTCCATCTCAGAACCATCAGAGAAATAGGAGTTTACGTGTTGCGATTGGGCACACAGGGTAGAAATTGAGCAAGAGCGGAGCTGAAACGCAGTAGGATACATTGTATCAAGTAACCTAGTTGTTGCTGATAACGCGATATGTTTTAGCGGAGCGTTAAGGAACGTTTTGTATTCGAGGTCTTACACCCAGCTGTGTATGCAGTTGTCAAGGACGTTTGTGGTAAGTTGTAGGTTGAGCAATATTTTATTGTTGCCATACACCTCTTTGTGTTACAGGATTGTGATGAAACTTGAATGATTAAGTATAATGTTCGATTAACGATACTCGTAGCTCAGCATTTAGTTTGTAAATACAGTTTGTTCATGTTGGCACAAGACAAAAATACCTTAACTATCAGACTCGAATTAAACGTTTCGTTAAACGCGGTTACAACTATGTTCCAATTGTCAACGGAGGTGATATGCTATGTTTTAAGTCAAATATGCCTTCACAGTTATAGGAAAATGTATTTGATTCTCTTTTAAGTGGAACTTGGCTGCTTATTAGAAAAAATAACAATTTAGTTTCTTGACACAAGGCTAATTCGGAGCTGCTACTATACATGATACATGTTTGAATGTAAGGAATTTTAGTTGCAATGAACACTTCATATATAGTTGAGCCACGGCGTATTCTTCAATTAGTTGTAGATAAGTGACTTAAGATATTTAGGCATATGCACACTGGAATGTTCAGTATCCTGATCTACACAAAGTTAGGAGACCAAGAGAATTAGATATGATATTGTATGCTACAAAAGTTAAACCATTGGTCCGTATTCTCTGTGGAGATGACAAATATAGATTAGATTTTAATCACACATTAAAAACACACAATGATGGCATACATTATTCCAACCATTTCCACTCTTAGTGCCCCTATCATATCTCCAAGTAAGACTGTTTTAGATTTGGGCTTACTCTCAGTAAGTTTGCTTTAAAAATGTAAATTAGGGGAATGCAAATTTTGCAAATATCCCCTGAGCTCTTGATATGAAAGTGTGTCCTTGTTAGTGAGATTTGTTGACTTTCTACCTATTCTTTTTTTATTGCTAGTATTAGGAGGCTTGACACTTTTGGCAGAGGAAAATGCTTTAGGGATCTAACCTTAGTCACTGCTTTGTGGTTTGCCAATGTTAGATCCAGAGCTGTCTAACCAACCTATCTCCAGTTTGACTTTTGTCTGTGTCCAAATTATAGCCTTTAGAGACCCTTTTGATAATTTGAAAAATCATTATGAATTGTATGATTTCTTGATCATACTCTTTCACTTCTACTGTATCATTTCATTTGCAGATGTATTATAGTTTCTGCCAAATGTTAACATTTACTCTCCAAACATGTATGAGGAACAAAATGATTGGTTGCCTACTGTCTCCTGCAAGTAGTAAAATCGTATGTTTTTAATACCCATGGAAACTCTGGCTGAATGGCTGACTATCCAGATGAGGTCACTGGAGGCGGGTGTACTTTGAGATATGTGTGTCAGTGGACTTTAAAGGGAGGTTTGGTGAAGGTGCACACCTCTGTCTGTGTGAGTGCTGCTTCTGCATCAGAGTGGACTGCATTAGAGTCATAACAACAACATTTCTCCGAAGCTCAGAGGTGAGCTGCAAAACCTACTGTCTTCTGTCTCTTGAAATTGTTATACTATCAACACTGTGATTCTCTTTATGCCATCCAGTTGAATTAGCTTTTTGCTCCAATATTCATTTTTGTCATGTTTGTATCCTTTTAGACTAAAATGTTTTGGTCTCAATGGAGCTTGCCAGGGACTCTGTGATTGAATTGGTTTGAAGACCATGCTGAACTTTGACATCAGCGTTTTGTCTTTGGCATTACAAGTACCTCTCAAGATGTATATTTTATCCTGGGGCGCATATGTTTCCATGTGTCAAAATAATGAAATATATACATCAAGAGGAGAGAGTCTTGTGATTTTTGCCCATAGCCGGGGGACCGACTGCAGACTGTCTACGAGGTGTACACAGTATGGGCTGCGCTGCTCACAAAGAACTGGCTGCAGTTGGCTGAGCCTAGGCAATACTCTCATAATGTGTGGCTGTCCTGCTGGGTTTCCTATGCACTTTGGTTCAGGACACAGTGCTCAGAATGGGTCGCCGTGTGACTTGATGGCTTCAAAATGCTCTAAATGTTTTCTCATTTCTGAGCTACGGCGATTTTGTTTTTTCCTAGAATAATTTATGTGAAACAAGAATTGCTGGCAGGTATCTTAATGGTGTATTCGTGTACAAATTTGATGTCTCTAAGAATGGACAAACAGAATCTTTATTTTTCTGTTTATAATAGCCCATATGGGTTGTCCAATTGGCACATTGAAGAACGTTGGATACCTTATGGTTGTCCCATTATATAGGCAGGCTTTTTGAGGAGTCAAGGATGTCTGAGCTTCTGTTCAAACATGGATTTCCTTGTCTGCATGTTAGTTTCTACTCCGTAGTACTCTTTATGTAATTTCTTAACAATTTTTCCACTGACCTAATTCAGGCTTACCTCAAAAGTGGTTGTAAAATGTGTGTAAAATCTATTTTGTGTGTCTCAAAGTATCATAAATCCATTTTGATCCCCCTTTGTAATGCACTAAAATGCAAAAACATCAACGGGTGTGAATAGTTACAATCCCCACTGTAACTTACATTTCTCTTTAAATTGATCTAAACAACTACGGTATATCCATTCCTCTGAAAAAGTTGGCTTTTAAAGTAATCCATGGTGTAGCTATATTTAGTAGTACCCCTTCCCGTACAAATAATATTGCAATTTTGGAATGGGGAGGCGAAACTCTAGCCAAGGTTGTGTTTTAATGAAGTCACATGACATTCACCCGCTCTGTGGACACAGGTCTCACTGTTGCTTTGTAAAGTTTTCAAAGTAGTCAATGTGATTGCTTTGCATGGTTTCTTAAAGGGCTTTTCCACCCCCAGACACACAAGTCTTTCATTTTGGTATAATAGTAAAATATGTTGTTTCATTGTGAGTCAGATTCCATGCAGTAATCTGTGAAATCTGTAAGTCGTGGTGTAACGCATCATCTCGGTAAATTTCTGGGAACGGAGATGAAAGAAAACACACTATGATATTTCATAACACTTTTAAAACAATTACCTACACTCTTACCTACACTCTAGATAGTATGGGTTTACTGGTCTAAAACAAATCCTTCCGTGTTTATTGTCATTACAAAAGGTCTGTATTTTGTCAAAAGTTATCAAATACACACTATTCAGTCGTATAAATATGCTTTCTTCTTCCAACTACATGACCCAAAGCAGCTGGTGTATTTTCATATGCTTCCAGATGGAGATATTTTTGGGGATACTTTTCCTCAATGGAATATAACATTGCTTTCATTACCCATATGTTGTGAATGAGCTGCACGGTGTATTATGGGTAACATTGGCTTAGCAACTGGGTAATGTAGCATGACAACCGGAACGCAATTGCTCTAATGTCTGCTGGGAGGAAATCTCATACGTTCCTCCATTCACTGGCCATTGTGTTTCATATTTCCGTTCTTAATATCGCTTAAAAACGTGCATTCCCACCAGATAATCAACTAATTTGTGCTAGAAATGCAATTAGCAAAAAGCTTTTTAACCCCTTAACCCGATAGTTGATAGTTTAAGTTAATTTGCTGAACTATATAACTCTTACATGCTGATTTTGGCATTGTTGTATTGTGTTGATAAGGTTTCAAATGACTTCCTAGTGAAATGTACTCATCTAGCCAGAGCCAGTCTAGAGAAAGCGTTGCAGTGTGAGTTTTGTAGTGAACATGAGTATCAAGAGAATTCTTCAACCAATTTCACATGTTGGCTTCTAACTTACTATAACTATGAAAAGCAGAAATACATTCACAACATATACTGTTTATTAGACTCACTCTATATCCTAGGAATGTGTAATTTTGGGTGAATTACCACTTTAAACTAGAAACAATACGCAAATGAATTTCACTAACACTGGATTTACCCTAAGATCAATCATCCTTGTGGAATAATATAGTATCCCTGTACTTCATCGTTCCTGTTTTTCCTTGTATATAACTGCTATTATTACAGTGCTTGTTTATATATTTAAAAAAGATGCAATAGTACAGTGAAGCGGAATTTGTTCCACCAAAGCATTTTCATACCATGTGAAGTTCAGTGGTGAGACGATTCCTCATCTTCTTTAGAATTGAACAAATGGGTGATTTCAGCCAGTACAACAGCAGAACACGGCATTACGTGAAGGACAATGTTGCTGCTTGTTGGATGGGTGTGCTTTGTTGGGTTCACTGGAACAGCTGTAAAAGTAGAGCACACACCGCCTTGAGCTGTGGGGATCCCTTACAAAGAGATTTGATGACCACTTTGCCAATGAATTTCACCAACCCCAGCGATTCTACTTCAGAAGCATTTCGACTGCTGTCTCTTGAATTTCCACAATGAATTAAATAGTTTGGCATGCACATGATTTTATTTTATGAATTATGTAAATGGTTTGAGTGATGAAATTAGGACACCGAATAAAAAATTTAGAAACTGAGTAATGAGTAAGTGTATGAGTCCGTAGGGATTTCTCCTCATCCCTAATTGTCTGAAAGAAACATTCAGAATGTTGTTTTATTTGGGGTAATCGGTCTATGAATTTCTAAGTTCTTTGAAACTAACAGACTGTTACTTTGTAACGGTCTGTTGTTTTAAGCATTAATGTCTTGAATACTCTTTTTTTCTGCTGTCATTTCATTTCCATATTTATACCATGCAGAATCGCTCTGCCATTTCTTCATTTTCAAATGTCGTTGTTTTTCCTTTCCATAATGTAAAACGATTTTCTTACATGGCAGTACTATTTTAGATGCAAAGGTGAAAATAAAAGCCTCGCTTCTTCCAGTTTCAAGAATACATTTTATAGTTTCAACTGTTTTCTTGACCAGTCAGAAAATCATTGGGACCAGGTGTATCTCTTCACAGCTTTGTTTAACCCTTTGTAACATGGATACATCCAGCAGGATAAGGCTCTAGGTCACCAAGTATGTAGTGTCTCAGAATGGTTCCAAGCAGGCGACTAGAGTACCAATGTCTCTGTGGAACATTTACACCATCCTGTTGAATCCATGTCCTGAAAAATTCAGGCTGTTCTGGAGACGAAGGGTCCTGACCTGTCTCTCGGTGGGGGATTACCTGAAACTGTCAATTAAGTACCTGATCCATTTGCAGCTATTGCGAGTGACTGCTAATAGAGCCAGGCTAATGGGCTATCTGGAGAGGTTTTCTGTTGTAAATAAGGGGCTGTTGCCTCTGTCACCGTTCAGCGTTGGGCATTTAGCACTATCACCAATACTATTATTACTTCCATATCCTTACTGTCAATGAATAGACTAGGATATACTACACAAAACAGTCCAAAGACCGAACACATACATTTGAGGATCAGGCCTTCAGTTAAATGACAAATGTAAATGTATAATGTGGGGAAGACCTACGGACACGTTTGGTTAATCCGTACCATGTCACCTGAAATCGCCTAATATGTGCGCTTGTCAATGGCCTGTGAAGTTTGACAGCAGTTACATTTTTCTTGTGTCTACGTGCCCATTGCTGATAAAATGAGCTGATATGTTTTTTTTCTACAGCTGCAATTCTGGAATATCTATCTGTCTGTCTCTCTGTCTGTCTAGGAAAGTGATTACATTATTAACTGACAGTGACAATATTGAAATTGCTTGGTTGGTGAGTGCCTTGGTGAAATGAATCACAAGCTCTAGAGATTTTACAGGGTTGTAGAAAAGGGATTAGAGGAATTTCCTCCCTTACAATGCTACCTACCCCATTCCAAAGTAAACATAATGTAAAATGTATGTTTTGTGCTGAATATTAAAATCAATTGCTGGCTTTATGTATAGATTGACCATTGAATAGTCAGCAGGTTGGAAAACCTGAGGAACTCTGTTGCGCTGTTTGCTTCCTTATGTAGAAGGAAATGTACTTGGTCCTTAAAGGGGAGCTCCACCTCAGGGTTCAACGCTAACCTTTTTTTTTCTTAGTTGCCCTAATGAGCAAGTTGGTCTGATATCTACTGGCCGGAATATAGTATGTAAAAATCAAATCAACAGAATATTGATCTATGTCACAGTTTTGCATGTAATGTGAGATCTCAGAACAGAATCATGCAATTGCTGTTTACACAGATATAATGCACTGCACATCATTTCATTTTAATAAATGGTTAACAAAATATTACTATAAAAATCATTGTCATGTTTTATGAGGAAGCTTATTTGATGTGACCATAAAAGCTTGATAATAAGTATATGTTTATAGTTACATAAAAATGCCACAAAAATGGCACAATACAGTACAGTACTTGAACTAGTTGGTTGACTGACTTCTTTTGTGTCAACGCTAGCTCCTAGGAAGGCCTAATAAACATGTGGCTTCTCTGTCCGTATTCGCGGACTATGTCGTGAACGTATGAAGGGTTTCAGCGGTTGTAAGTAGTTTTTCAGTTTGGCTACGTGCAACCTCATTCATTCAGAGCAGTCAGACGTTCATTGGTGCAGCTGCAGGGTTGTCAGCAGCCCGTTTTGCCCCAATACATGCGACAAGCTACAGGTTTTTGGTAGATGTTTGTTCCCTTGAAAAACGACCATGCCTTATTGTCTTTCGTTTGCAACGCATGACAGGTCCGGCAGTACTTGTGTCCCTTGCCGTTATTGTTTTCGACCCAGAAAACCTGTTCCTTCAAAAATTTTCACGTTTACTTTTCCCGTACAATACGGTACATCCCCTATTTGGTTCCGGCTCATAAAGGCACTATTATCTATGATTGACAGACGAGCCATGGAATATTATTGCGCCCCCGGGGGGGGGGGGGGATATGCCACAGACACATTTTAATGCGAGAACAAGCTGGAAGAGTGACAATAATGACAAGAAGATGTTTTAATACAACACCATGAATTTAAATAGGGAAATTGAGCTGGCCCGAGGATCTGGATGACCCTGGGCCATGCTTAATTTCAAACCATGCACCTCTTAAAAAACACCTACCATTAAATTAAATGGTTTGGTCATGCTTGTCTAGTACATCTATCCGTTTATCTTATCATGAAAAAGTATTTGCTTACATTTGCTCAAAGTAGACCGCACAGTCAGATTTACATACTTTCTTCCTCCAACAACCTTAAAGCAAAGCATCTTTTGCTTTTTCCTCATGGTCACTGCTTTCACACTTGCACTCTGTATTGCAATAGTATATAGATAAACACAAATCTGAGCTATGAGCTAGAGGTATGTACCTATATTCTTTAGTCCTAAAATTATAGTTTTCTAATCCCTTGTATTATTGTGTGGTTATGGTTTTACAACAGTGTTAGCCACTAAAAATGCTCCATTACCTAGCCAACCTGTATGTGTCTGAGTGTGCGTTATTAGTCATGAGTTTCACAAAAGTTCTTCAAGAAATTTCACATTAGTTGCTAACTTATTACTATGAAATGGAAAAACTTTCGATCACAAATTTACATTATGGAATATACATCATAGGAATGTATGGTTCTGGATAGATTACCAGTGAAAGGGCTTGGTTTTGTAGCTACAGTACACATCGAATATACAGTATACAAAAAAATCCAGAAAAACCCATTTTACAGATGATATTTTAATGAGGGAAATAAGTCAATCAATCAAATTCATTTTATAATGCCCTTTTTACATCAGCAGTTGTCACAAAGTGCTTTCACAAAACACCCTGCCTTAAACCCCAAGGAGTGAACAACAGTAGTGATGAACTTCAGTGGCTAGGAAAAACTCCCTGAGAGAGCCGAAATTTAGGAAGAAACCTAGAGGAACCAGGCTCCGAGGGGTGACCAGGCCTCTTCTGGCTGTGCCAGGTGAACATATTATAAGTCCAAATTGTAATAGATCGATGCATCTGGGCTAAGCCCAGAGTCTATTTAAATCTAGTCCAGATCAAAAGCATGACCAGATGGACAAAGACAGGGACAGACAAGGAGGTGGGGCAGTCAGCAGAGTGGCAGCTGAAATCAATAAGTATTTGATCCCCTCTCAATCAGAAAGATTTCTGTCTCCCAGGTGTCCTTTATACAGGTAACATGCTGAAATGAGGAGCATACTCCTAAAGGGAGTGCTCCTAATCTCATTTTGTAACCTGTATGAAAGACGTCTGTCCACAGAAGCAATCAGTCATCAGATTAAAAACTCTCCACCATGGCCAGGACCAAAGAGCTGTCTAAGGATGTCAGGGATACGATTGTACACCTACACAAGGCTGAAATGGGCTAAAAGACCATCATCAAGCAGCTTGGTGAGGTGACAACAGCTGGTGCAATTATTCGCAAAGGAAAGAAACACAAAAGAACAATCTCACTCGGTCTGGGGCTCCATGCAAGATCTCACCCCGTGGAGTTGCAATGATCTTAAGAACGGTGAGGAATCAGCCCAGAACTACACAGGAGGATCTTGTTAATGATCTCAAGGCAGCTGGAACCATAGTCACCTAGAAAACAATGGGTAACACACTACACCGTCAAGGACTGAAATCGTGCAAAGCCCGCAAAGTCCCCCTTCTCAAGAAAGCACATGTACCTGCCAGTCGGAAGTCTTCCAATGAACATCTGACTGATTCAGATTAGAACTGGATGAAAGTTTTGTGATCTGATGAGACAAATCAAGGTCTGGAAAGTGGCCTAGTCAGTTTCCAGACCTTAATCCCATAGAAAATCTGTGGAGGGATCTGAAGGTTCGAGTTGCCAAACATCAGCCTCAAAACCTTAATGACTTGGAGAAGATCTGCAAAGACAAAATCCCTCCTGAGATTTGTGCAGACCTGGTGGCCAACTACAAGAAACGTCTGACCTCTGTGATACCAACAAGGATTTTGCCACCGAGTACTAAGTCATGTTTTGCAGAGGGGTTGAATACTTATTTCACTCAGTAAAATGCATATCAATTCATCATATCGATTTTTGTTGTTGTTATTCTGTCTCTCTGTGTTCAAATAAACCTGCCATAAAAATTATAGACTGATAATTTCTTTGTCAGTGGGCAAATGTACAAAAAAGCAGGGGATCAAATACTTTTTTCCCCTCACTATATAAGTAAAAATAGTGAACTACATGTGCAAAGGCTGTTTTAGGACATCAAGGCAAGTTCAACGCACAACCAAACTTCCCAAGAGCTAGAAGCAATGTGAATTGACATCCCTTTCAGATTACAGATTTACAAACTCACAGACTTATGCTAATAGCTACATTTCCAACACATGCTAATACGTACATGTCTAACTATTTAAGTATTTACTCCCATAATGGCTATCTTGTATTATTATTTACCTTTATTTATTGTGGGGAAAGACATTAGCGACAAATTTGCCTGATTTACATAGCTGTTTGGACACCAACATGAACAGAATCATTACTACCAGCAAACACAAACCCATACATCAAAAGAAGGCATATTTGTTTTCAAGCTAAAGTTCCTGCAATCCTTTAAATTTGCTTGAAGACACAAGGCATTAAATCATTCCCCTTCTGTAGATTATACAAATTAAAGGTGTTTTTCTCTTTTTCCTTTGTCTATTTTGTGCTGTATTTTGTTGTTTGAACAGTTGATGCAAAATATTCTGAATGTTTCTTCAAAAGTGCTTTGCAAATAGAGACAATAGAGTTTTGCATTGAAATGTAATGTCCATAATGATGGAATGGCCAATGTTCTGTTAAACATGTTCTTGGATTTTGGAGGAACAGGGCAAGTGCTCTCTTTTACTTTTCAGCAGAAATACAAATATTTTAAAGCAACCTCAGCAATATTCTCTGAAGTCACAGAGGTTGCATTTCTTCTTGATTGGTTTGACTTAACTCAAACACTCGGCTAGTGGTTAGGGAGCTCTCTGTTTTCAGTTTTATTATTCCATTTTCTTGGAAGAGTTTGAAATCAGCGTTCCAAGTATTCCCATGAGTCAAGACCCAGCTAGGTTAGTCATTGCTGGGTGACTGTTTTCTGTTTTGGCTTGCAGCAGGAAAGTAAGAGGTAAAGTACAGCCTATGTGTATGATGCATAAGTGTTTCATAAGGCATGTAAAGACATTCATTTTTCCCTCCAGTCCTGAGAAAAGACAGGAAAGCTGGGCAGTAGAAAGCTGGGCAGTAGAAAGCTGGGCAGTAGAAAGCTGGGCAGTATAAAGCTGGGCAGTAGAAAGCTGGGCAGTATAACTCTTTGGAGTAATGGGTGTGTATTTGTTTTTTAACTGTTATTTAAATAGGTAAGTCACTTGAGGACCAATTCTCAATAGTCAAAGGCCGGTTGACAAGACAAGACAATTAATTTATTTGTAAGACAAGACAATAAGCAGAAAAATAAATAATCTAAGATAAAAAAATATATAAATTAAAGTAAAAATAAAAGTAATGCACATGGTACTGGAATTGGTCATCGACAGGTGCCGTTGTCTGATATCTGCATTTTTTGGATGGTGTGAATTGAGACAAGTGTCAAGCTGAAGGGTCTTTTTGAACTCATTCTAGTCACTGGCAGCCGCAAACTGAAATGAGTATCGACCAAAGGAAGAACAGGCTTTAGGAGTTACCAGAGTGAAATATCTTCCGAAGCGTTATTAGAGTCGCAGATGTTATGTAGTGTGCTGAGGTAGAGAGGGCATTCACCTAAATGTGAATAATGTATATGTTGGGACCAGTGAGGAGAAGTAGTGGCAGTGGCTGTTATAGTGGTAGTGGCAGTACTACCCATGGATTTGTTGGTAGTTTGACAGGCAAACCAGGTTCTGAAAATATACACACAAAAATTGTGTACCTTTGCAATCAAAATTGTAATGGTACATTAATTGGCATGTGCTTTTTTCCTTTAACTAATTATTATTCTTTTCAGCCAAAGTGCCTGTCATAATTTCAAATACAATACAATTGTTGTAGCTTCATGTAAGGAGAAGTAACGCCCTTGGACTCAGCCGCTATCTCATTGTAAAGCTGGCATTGTTCCCCTGTACATTTTGACTGCTTCACGTCACTCCCTCTCCTTTTGTACAGCTGTTGTCATGGTTGCGATGTAGCCAGTCAGCTAGCCTCAGCAGGACTAACTGCTATCTCAGACAATTCATGCTGCGTCAGCTCACTACTACAGAGCTCTGAATGACAGTTATAACAGTTGTTGTTTTTCCCCAATTGTCCTGCGCTTTGTTACGCGTTGGTAACAGTCTCTCGCTCTCACTTTTCTCTTAGGTGATTCCTGTGCAGTGACTGTCCAACGGCATCTCCTCGAGTCCCCTTATTTACCCTGGGTACCGTTGGCCTGTCAGAAAAACCCTGACCTCACTGCTCTAGGACCCTATGGCTCTGGGCTGTCCATCCTCCAAGGGCCCATGGTCCTGGCTGGCTGAGCTGCAACTGCTGGGGCCCCTGCTGGTCCTGCTGGTGTCTGGGCTTGGTACGTCGCTAGGCCAGAATGTCTACACCAACACATGGGCCGTCCACATCGCTGGAGGACCGGATGAGGCCGACCGTATAGCAAGTAAACATGGCTTTGTCAACCATGGCAATGTGAGTTGGACATCTTTCACTTGTTTTTTTTGTTTGTGTCTATGTGTGTTTAATTTCCACGGAAATTATTAGGGAATGTACGTTAAAGGATGTGCTGATCTACACCTTAATTTTCCATTTGTCTGTTACTGCTGAATTGCCTAAAACTAAATTGGCTTTCTTGTTTCTATGAAATGTGAAAGTTGCCTGTCTTTTGAGACAGTCTTAACAAGATTGAAAATGTGTTGTGGGATTTATGTACCAGCTAACTTGTAAAGCACTGTGCTTTAGGCTAAATATTAGTATCCCAGAGGCAGTGGTCTTCACAGAATCCCCTTGATGACTGTTTTGTTTATCAGTACATCCATACCAGAGGAATGACTCACCCAAACAGACTTAACCCAGTCACCTGAATAACTGCAGCATTGCCTTTCTGGGTAACATGCCTCTTATCTTCTCACTATTGGTGGCTGATCAAAACCTCTATACAAAGCACACACCTGTGTAGATCTCTATATTGTCCTCAGAGAGTCACTCATCACTCTGCATTCCACACAGCTTATAGTACTTAAGGGGAGGAGGTTGAAGGCCACCACATGTTCAACCCGCTCTTTTGTTTAGTAAATAATAAGTTAATCAGAAAATGGAGCCTGGGTGAGACGGAAATTTGAACAGTGCAGATGAGGGAAGACAAACGTGTCGTGTCAGGAATAGGGCTCCTCGAGAAGCAGCACCACAGCCTATTTCCTTCTTCTCGATGGTAATGAGATACGTGAGCCTAAGTGAAATATTTCCTATGCCGTTGTTAGTGCTTGTTCTAGTTGGCTGCGGCAAAGGGAGTGGGAGAGGTAAGAAGGGCTTTCACCTCCCATCAAAAACACCATCAGACTGCCTATAGTGACCACTCTCAATACCAAGTCCATGCTCACCAAGTTTGTATAAGTGGCAGGTTTCGGGCAAGGTAGCATTCAAACGCATCTCCCTGAGATGCCTTTTGATTTTGATCATTGTGGCTGTAGTCATAATTTAGCCGCATGTGGGTATAGTGCTGATTTCTATAATTGGTTGTTTGTAGAATTATTGGATAATAAGTAGGCACTCCCCATACTTTATAACTATAGAGCGCAGAGGGTTGTATAGCTGATTTAAGTTTTTAAAACAGATTCTTTATTGTCAAGTGCTATCTCTCTAGACATGACTGACAATGTGCACAGTCCCCACAAAATGAGGTGGAAAGGGAGCCTTTTATCTGACAAATCTGTGACTGCATTAGAGGCACATTTGCCTCCAATCATACAAACCCACACAGATACTGAAATTGAATAAAAAAAATTTACACTCCTGTATCTGTTATGCAGAATGCAGTAATGTGTGAACATAACAGCAAGCCTAGTATCCTGTTGTCATGAGAAAAGTGCAAATCTGTTGTGAACCAATATTCATCTCATGATATTCAAATGCCTTTATCCTTTTAAGATATGTGTGCAATGTTTTATCTTTTTTTTTGTACAACTTTTTTTTTTATGGTTTTCTAATTTTCCACTTACTTTTACAATGTGAACATAAGTATTCCACGCCAATAAAGCGTATAATAAAGAGATACAGATGTATGAGACAGAGATGTGGTGAGAGCATTGCTTAATCCCTTTTGGATAACTCGTGTTAGGAAAATAACTGGGGAGCATTGCAAAATCACAGGAGCAAGCTAACAGAAAACATAGCATGCCACAGATTGTTTTCTGGTCTAAGGGACTCTCCTCTGTTATGTTTAGGGGGTGTATAATGACAGGAACTGGTAGTGATGTGGGCATGTAGTCTGAGGTGTGGCTGACTGATTGGTCCTAATGAAAAGGGAGACCCAGTTATTCTTCCTTCTCTGGAATCTAAGTAGAGTTTAATCAGCTTGCCCTGCCAGCCTGACCCGTGACCAGCCCTCACATGCCAGTGTGGTAGTTAGGTTACATCTGCATCAGTCCCCTGACCAACCAGGGGCGGTAATGAATGTTTGGGGGGGCGGGGGCGGGGGCGGGGGTGTGGCTGACCCCTGTTTCCCCTGTGTGTGACAGTAATTGCGGCGCTTGGTCAGAGTCTGACATGAAGGCAGACATCCCACCCTGAGGCAGTCTTGACCTATGGGTCTCTGTTCTCTTTGTTGACAGATGTAAGGCCTCTTACATTTCTATAGAGTAGACTGCATCTTCACAGTGCATCCGTTTCTGATTACAGGCTTGCATTCTAACCAAAAGCATTTCTTACCGATCATCAGGAATGTTGTTTATGCTGCAAGACACAGACCATAGACTAATGTGTAATCTCACTGTGAAATAGCCATTAGCTTTGTTTTTACTGTATTTACTGGTAAGCCTTTAAATATGTGTTTGCCATCAGGGAATTAGGAATCCAGACATGACCATCATAGACGTACTCAGACTGTGTCCAGGAAACTGTGAGAAGTGTGCGTGTGTGTGTCAATGATTGAGTGATTGTCCAATCACCATGTAGGGATCAGAACGTGGAGACTTAAAACGCTAGTTGGAGCCTAAATGATGAAATAGGTTTGGATTCACTTAGTTGACCAGAGACAAGTTTAGCTAATCTTCACTGGTCAGAGCAAAGACTTAACTTGGCTCTGACCCTTGCTCTGGCAAAAACAATATTTTTTTATACATCGTTTTAGCTGGCCTAGCTCTAGAACAACAGAGGGGCAGGGACATATTCCACTGACAAAACTTCTGCTTTTAGAAGTCCTCCATTTTAGCCAGGCAGATCCTGGAGATTAAGACTGAAATGTCGTTTTCTCTCTGTAGCACTGTTGTATTCAAGTCGGCCCAGTTTAGATTACCCTTGGATTGCTGTGTGGACCCTTTTTGAGGATTACGGGCACATTTACACGAGGAGAGAGAGAGGAAATCTATAGATACATTTGTTTTCTGTTGCATAGTCATAGTCACTCCCCTAGCTCTTCAGTTTAAACTAGCAGAACCTTTGAGAGGGTTTCAAACTGAAATCAAGGGATCAATGTGCACAGCAACTTCACCAGCCTCCAATTAGTTTCGACTATCCAGATGTTTTTCTTTATGAGCTACAGGTAGTCTATCTGAAAAATATTTGGCTACACACAGCTTGAATAACAACAATGTTACCCCCGTTTTCTTCCTCCACCTAAAAACGGTCAAAGGTAAATAACAGCCATCAGGCATGTCCATCTGGCATAATGTAATTGTAATTTGGCATTTATTTCATGGTTTTGGGTTATTTTTTTTGAAAATTGAATCAGAAACATTTTGGGAAATCAAATGATCTGTGGCTTTTAGGTGAATTAAGCCGTAGAGACTTCATATCATTTATAAAACCATGCAACTGGGTTTGAGATTGGTTTCAGCTCATGGAAAATTCCTAGCCTATACTTTATACGTCTGTGCAGTTGCGATGTGTTGAAGTGTGAGCAATATTTTTTGTGCTGCATTTTGGTGTGTCATTAATTGGCACAAAATGCATTCACATCACATGATCGCTTTCTTGTTTAAACCACGAGTAGAACCTGACAGACTGACATTTCTCTCAAAACACAAGGGTGTGATTTCAGATGAGTCTTGCATAATTAGAGGACCTGTTCTTTTAGAGTGAAAAATACAGACGTGAGATGGACAGGATTGAAATGACAAATTGTTTGTTAGTTAATATATTGCCAGACATGTGAAATGAATCCTCTGTGAATATAGGATATAATCAGAAATCCCAATATAAGGTTATATTCCTTTCGCAACCTTAATGACCAAGTTTGTTTCGTGATGTAAGCTTGAAGCCGGATAATGTTGTATTGCGTAACGTTGCTGTTACAGCAACGTCACCAGCCCACAAGCATAAATTAATCTTTAATTGTGCTAGTCATAAGATATTAACAAGCTATTGCTTAACGAATGTCTTGCGCAAGTTTACACAGAAAAAACATTTTGCATCACAAATCCTTGATACTTTTGTGCAATGATATCCTTGTGTAAATGGACGTGGATGTGCTTTCTTAACACAAGCATGTGGCTGTTTCCTCTCCTCGTTTGGGACATAGTATACTTTGCTTTGAAAGTGAACTTTATTTCTCACATGCACTGGAGATCAGTGGAATGGAAGAGGTGTCACCTTGTTATGCCCTTAGAGTTCACACAAGTGTTTTTGTGAGATAAAGATATTCTGAATGTGACACCTACAGTGTGGCTGCTGGGAAACCACAGGGTTTTCACATTATGATGTTGCAACCATGTTAACTTCACGTTCAGATCAGTCGTTTCTACGTGCCTCATCCTCTCTGTGTGTTTTGGCTGTGTGACGCACTGTGTGACCTTCACTCTCCCCTACCCAAAACAAGAACCTTGCCAGCGGGAAAAGCCCAATCAGCGGGGGATGTGACATCATTTACCGGGTGATGTGACATCATTTACCGGGTGATGTGACATCATTTACCGGGTGATGTGACATCATTTACCGGGTGATGTGACATCATTTACCGGGTGATGTGACATCATTTACCGGGTGATGTGACATCATTTACCGGGTGATGTGACATCATTCACCGGGTGATGTGACATTAAACCTGCAACATTTGAAGTGTCTCTGAAACATTGGTTAGGTCATCTAAAGCCCAGCTGACTATAGCTGCACTTGTGTTATGGATGGGACAAAGCCACAGACTCACCCTTTCACAAAGACAAACACACACACACAATCTCTCTCACATATGTTTAAATGAGGACTCCAAAGTTGTCTGTCATTAAATACATTTTTTTGATTCCTAACTTTCGCCCGAAACCCAACATGTCCTTTTTTCGAAATCGGGACAGGAAAAAATTCCCTGTTAGCCATTTTTCTTATTTGACCACTTGCAGATGTACACTACCATGCAAAAGTTGGGGGTCACTTAGAAATCTCCTTGTTTTCAAAAGCAAAGCACATTTTGTGTCCAATAAAATCTAATTGAGCAGCAATTCAGTGTAGACATAGTTAATGTTGTCTACTGTTGCTGGAAACTGCTTTTTAATGGAATATCTACATAGGCGTACTTTGCACACATGCTGACTGACAGGCACACACACAGACACACACACACACACACACACACACACACACACACACACACACACACACACACGACTAGTTAAAATAACCCATTATGTAAAGATGAGGGACAGCTAGGCCCTAATTCAGGAAGAGGCTCGCTCTGCTGAATGAAGTGTGATGTAATAAATGAGATGATTGGAGTATGGGAATGAGGTGACAGAGGGTTAAACCCTCTGGGTGGTGTGTGGTGAGGTTATGGTGGTGGTGTTAAACCCTCTGGGTGGTGTGTGTGGTGAGGTTAGGGTGGTGGTGTTAAACCCTCTGGGTGGTGTGTGGTGAGGTTAGGGTGGTGGTGTTAAACCCTCTGGGTGGTGTGTGGTGAGGTTAGGGTGGTGGTGTTAAACCCTCTGGGTGGTGTGTG
>JACXGJ010005136.1:0-40764 GCA_016801105.1 Esox niger
TCTCTCTGCCTACTCAATCACCTCTCTGCCTACTCAATCACCTCTCTGCCTACTCAATCATCTCTCTGCCTACTCAATCACCTCTCTGCCTACTCAATCATCTCTCTGCCTACTCAATCATCTCTCTGCCTACTCAATCATCTCTCTGCCTACTCAATCATCTCTCTGCCTACTCAATCACCTCTCTGCCTACTCAATCACCTCTCTGCCTACTCAATCATCTCTCTGCCTACTCAATCATCTCTCTGCCTACTCAATCATCTCTCTACCTACTTAATCACCTCTCTCCCAAATCCATCATCTCTCTACCTACTCAATAATCTCTCTGCCTACTCAAGCACCTCTCTACCTACTCAATCACCTCTCTACCTACTCAATCACCTGTCTGCCTACTCAATCATCTCTCTGTCTACTCAATCATCTCTCTGCCTACTCAATCACCTGTCTGCCTACTCAATCATCTCTCTGCCTACACAATCACCTCTCTGCCTACTCAATCACCTCTCTGCCTAGTCATGTACAGTTGTACAGGTGTGTGCACAGTGCAGCACCAAAAACATGATTAAGGCGCCAACTTTTTCCAGTCCATGTGAATACATTGCATGGTTTATTAAAGTATAACTAGGGTTGTTTATTTCCTGTTCAGGTAATTAGATTGACAGTTTTTTTAAAGTATAACTAGGGTTTGGGGATTTCCTGTTCAGGTGACTAGAACAAAATGTTTCTTAAAGTATATCTAGGGTTTAGATTTTTTTTTCTGTTCATGTGACAAATGAGGCCTTACTAGATCATTGTTTCTTTTCCTCTAGAGGCAGAATGAGGCTTCCTATCTCCATTTAAGGCTATTAAAATGGTTATTCAGAATACAGGGCCGTTACTAGGAATCTTGGGCCCCCTGAAAAGAAATACGCCTGGGCCCCCTCACAGACAACATTGATATTATTATGATCAGTGCCCCCCCCCCCCCAAAGCCAGGGGCCTGTGAATCATATCCACCTTTCCCTGTGTTAGCAATAGCCCATTGCGTGTTGATTAGCCTGGTTGTCTGAGCCCGGCCATCTGAGAGGGTGACGCGCGGAGGGAGGGAGTCTTGATGAGTCACATCTGACTGACTAACATTCTCCATCCAGCCGGTCCCTTCTCTCTTCCTCTGAGCCCCCTGTTCCCCGGGAATGGGCTTCCCGTAAATGAGTCGGCCAGTCAAGATCACGCACCCACACTATCGCAGGCAGCTACGCACACATGACTGACCTCACTCAAACACACAAAAACACACACAAAACAAACAAACGAGACAATGCTTCTATTCTGAGGTCAGGGGGCAAACTGAGCACACACACCGATGAACATCCATCCACAAACAACACAGGTGACGACTGCCTTACACACACACACACTCACACACACACACACACACACACACACACACTTTCTGTCTCTCCCTGTTTTCTCTCTGTCTCACTCGCTCTGTTTATCTGTCTCAGTCACAGTCTGTTCCTCTCCCTCTCCATGTTTCAATTCTATTAAAATTTGATTTAAGGGGCATGGGAAATCTTTGTTTACATTGCCAAACAAAAAAAGGTATAATAAATAACTCATTCTATATCTACCTATCTTTCTCTCTGTCTCTATATTTTTTTCTGTTGTGCTCTTTGCCTATTTTTCTCTGCAGACTCTTAAGTTTAGCAAGTTTAATAAAATAATTCATGAATGTAGTGACTGTCTGTAAAACCTGAATGCTGCAGCCAACTTTAGGTAGAATAGACACAACATGCCCTGGCTGTTGATCGTCCCGTTATAGGCCTGAAGCAAATGCGCTGTCACACCACACAGAATTGACTGTGACAGTATTTACTCCAAACAGTTCATGGGTGGGCTTTCCAGAATGGAATATCTGCCCCGGCCAAACCTCTGCTGAGGGCTTGTCATAATAACACTGTTATCTACTGAAGAGGAAAAACTTTTTGAGCCCATTTCTCAGCTCTGGCAGTGAGCCTTTGTGGTGTGTATCTGGCTGACAAAGTAACAAGCAGTGGAAGCAACTGTAACTCCAAAATAATAGTCCAAGATTAATTAAAATACAATAGTCCCACTGCAATAACATATAAATAGTCCCAGTGTAGCTGCAAAGTCATAGTCCCACTATTATTACAAAGTAATAGTTTAAATGTAAATACAGCGTAATAGTTCAATTGTAATTACAAAGTAATAGTCCCACTGGAATCATTAATACTCCAGATGTAATGACAAAGTAATAGTCCCAGTGGTATTACAAAGCAATTGACCTGTTGCTAGAGAAAGAACGTATAGTGCACACGAAGGGACATAAACCATTAGAGCATTGGTTAGGTTCCTCACTTAAAGTGTCCAGCAGGGTTAATTGACCTAAGCCCCTTAAATCAGGAGGCCCCTTCTCCAGCTCCCCTCTTCCCCACCCTGGCCCCTCTCTCCCAGGCCTGCTTGACAGGATTATCCCCCAGCTGGTGCTGTGCTCAGGGGCCCCACATCCCTTCACATGCACACACACATGACACGCACACGCACAGGAAGCAGGTACGTGTACTTCACAGAAACGCACACACTCTCAGACGGACCTACACCCCCCCCACACACACACACCCGCACGCACCAACAAAAACCTCATACGTTCAACACTCAAGCCCTTTGCCCTTCAGTCTTAAGAGGCAACAGCTGCATTAGTTTCCCTGCCCCTGGCACGGAGCCCACTAGCCACTCAGTGTGCCGTTGGTTGGCCAGGAGGCTATGGTCTGCAGGGGGCATTGACTGAGGCCATGCCACAGGGGGCTGGGGTTGGAGGGGGTGCATGGGGGCAGGAGAGAGGAGAGAGGGGGTGGCCTGGATACAATCTCCTGTAATCGGCCCCGGAATGTAAAGCCTGGAAACATACTCTCAAATAACGCATTGGCCTTCCTCCCAATGGCCCCTATTCTCTCTATAGTGCACAACTTCTACCAGAGCCCTGTGGGGGAACAATGGGCCTTTGGGGACGTTGTCATTGTGTTCTAGGATCAGTCGTCACGCTGACGGGAAATGGAAAACCGTCAGGGGAGATAGGAACATATCTGTTTGGCATGTTTTGTGTTGTGCCCTATGAGTACACACACGTGGCCTATATACCATAGCTATGGTATATACAGGGGGGTTAGAAAGTCATTTCCCTCTTTCCAAACGGTCACCTTTTGTTGCCTTACAGACTGAAATTGAAACACATGAAATCAGCCTATTTTCAGCTTTATTTACACACATTAACCCACAATATCCAAGTAATTTTGTCCGTTCTTTTAAAAACAAGAAAATGTGAACATTTTGAAAGGGCCTGAAGACTTTCTATTCCCACTGAACAGGTATATATATGGTTCTTAACAAAATCCCCCTCATGTTTTCTTTCTATTATAAACCAGTTACCCACACAATTAGTTTTCCTTTGTTCCAATGGGAAAGTAAAGCAAGAAATCAGAAGGGGTATGGTCTAGTGGATAGCATAAGTATTCAACCCCCCTTGACAATTTCAAAAGAACTTGGATGATTTATCTACACAAAATGTTCGAGATATACTGTCAACCTGAAAATATTGTGTCGTTGTTTAAAAAAAAAATATGTTACAAATTATTACAAAATATCTAACTAAAATGTAACAGTATCACCCCTTCTTTCAGCAAGCCTCAATAGGTTCAGGAGTCAAATTTGGCTTAAACCATTTTACAAAGTAATCACTTAGCAGATGCTCCTATCCACGACGACATACGTGTTCTAGTTCATACAGGCCTTTGTGTAAACCAACCCCCAAAGTGGGTGTTTCCAGTCTCACGCTCCTCAAACTGATCTACTCAACATCACATAAACACATCTCCTGTTCCATGGACCAAGTGTGTGAAAAAAATGGGGATTAACAATTTTTTATGACGACATCTTCCTCTGTACCCCATAAACGATTCAGACCAGTGCGTTATTTTCAAAGTCTTATAGCCTTGCAGTGATTGGCAGGGTAACAAAACTAAATCAGACATTTCGTAGGTCTTTAACCATGGTAAAGTTAATAATTATACAGTGGATGATGCATTAAACCACCCAGACACATTAAAGATACGGTCATCTTCCAGTACTGAGCTGCAGGACAGGGAAAAAATACATTTAAGACGTCACGTAATGGCTCTAAAATAATGACCTCAGACTGGAAAGAATACAGTTATAAAACATGCGCCATATATGCAACCAGGCACTAAAGTACTACTGCAAAAAAGGAGGACAGTCCAAATCCTTTTTCAGTATGATATACATTAGCATCTGGCAGAAGACATAACCAGCAAAACAATTTACTGTTTGGACATAAATCAGTTTTTACATATATGGTAAGACATAAACATTTCTGTCTCGCAACGATTACCAAAAAGCATAACAGAGCCTAAAGAATTTTGTAAAGAATAAACCAAAAAATACAGCAATTACATACTCTTGTTGCCCTCATGTTACCAGGTAAGTTAGCTGAAAACACATTCTCATTTGCGGCAACAACCTGGGGAGCAATTAACTGCAGGGACAGATTTGTCACCTTGCCAGCTAGCAACCTTCCAGTAACTGGTCAGAGGCTCTAATCAGTAGGCTACCTGCCACACCAAACAATACCTGTTTGTATAGGCTTTAGAGACTTACCTAAGAAGACTCAAAGATGGAATCGCAGTCATGTTTCTAAGATACACCAAGATGTACTTTGACTCAGGGGGGTCAAAGTACATCATATGTGTCTAATTAAAGTATATCTGTGTTACATTTTTTATTCATATCTTTACTTATACAATATTTGATGGAGATTGTTTAAATAAAGCACAGTTAAATAAACGTAAATTACACTTGAAGACTAGAATTGAATAAAAATTTGAAAATGTCAAACTAAATTCACTATATATGACCAATGCACCTGCCTAAGAGTCTGAAAAAAGGCATTTTCATCTGCTCATATATTTCTAAAAAGCAACTTGTGTCTATCACACAAAAACCTTTTATAATGTGGTGCAATATACCATAGCTTTCACCCAATCAGCACACTTTAAACAATCAAGTTTACATTCCCTGATATACCATGGCCTTAAGTCAGTCTGAATCCAGGTACGCGTATATAACGAAATTGGTGAACAAAGAGATCAGTCCTAACAAGAGACCCATCAAACATGCTGACCTGTGACCCTTATACAGTCTAATGATCTGTCAGACATACCTGTCCTTCATGTAGCAAGGAGACAATTTTTCAGACTTGGTGAGCAGTAGAGGATCTTTGTTCTGTAGGGCTCATACCTAAGGCATTATACTCTTCTTTCATAACAGTGCAGGAGGAATGCTCACTATGTCAGATGACGAGGACACTGAACAGGGTTCTCAGACCCGGACTAGTCTCAGGACAGAGACAGACACACACGCACACACACACACACGCACACACACACACACACACACACGCACACACACTGGTTATTCCACCTTTTTATTTTCCCCATTATTTTAACCAATAATGATTTTTATTTACAAGGACCTGGGAGCAATTAGGCATAACAGCCTTGAACTGTCTTCCTCGGGGACAGAACAACAGGGTTTTCATTTTGTTGGCTCAGGGACCAGAACCATCGAACTTTCCTTCTCCGGCTCAGCGCTATTGGCCACTATGATCTAACCTGCCTGCACAAAAATCTAACCCTTACGTCTTCATTTTACAGACTTGTCATTGGCTTACAATATGTGAGAGGACCTCAATAGGATTTGTTTAGTTACAAGTAAAGTACAAACAGTAATCTCACACAAGCATACAGAGAGAAAACCCAGACACAGCACACCGCCACACTACTTAAGCTGCACTGCCATAATGGGTTTTAATAGTGCTGCGTTCACAGACACACAGAGACACAACAGAAACAGACACACGGAGGGACAACTTCACAGTAGTGGGCTGAGCTGTCTCTGTCAGATAAAACAGACGAGGCTGAGGGACCTTGCAAACCTCTAGTAGTAGGCTGAGGTGTCTCTGTCAGATAAAACAGACGAGGCTGAGGGACCTCGGAAACCTCCAGTAGTAGGCTGAGGTGTCTCTGTCAGATAAAACAGACGAGGCTGAGGGACCTTGCAAACCTCTAGTAGTAGGCTGAGGTGTCTCTGTCAGATAAAACAGACGAGGCTGAGGGACCTCGGAAACCTCCAGTAGTAGGCTGAGGTGTCTCTGTCAGATAAAACAGACGAGGCTGAGGGACCTCGCAAACCTCCAGACGGAAAAGCAGAAATGCTAGAGAAGACCAATTACCCTCGGATGTCGTACGGTCGTTTTAAGACTACCTTAAACAGGTGTGTGTTTTCCCCTATTCCCTTCCATGCCTCCAGCCCATTCCACCTGTTGCTCCTGTGGAATACAAACCTTCTCCCTGCCCCAAGGGAGGGACAGGCTGTCACACTAACGCTGCTCTCGGACCCTGACCCAAAATACTCTCCCACACTGTCTGTCAGCACCAGACTTACCATCAGGTCGACACAGTTCCAGTCCAATATAATACCAAAAGCTGTGTGTCTACTGATCAGCCATCACTGCTTACACACAAATCCCCAAAACACAGACATACGCCAGGTTGAAGTGGTTGGACTGGTGAGTTGAAAAGCACATACCAGCAGAATAAAAAATAAAATAACATTGTGTTTTGTTTGGGCACAGACAACAAAGAACAAAAAACGGGCATCCGTAAATGTGGATGTTAGGGTGGACATTTCGCACATATTGTATTTCATTAATTATATGATGTAAGAACATGGAAATGAATGTCATGGGCTTACAAAATATAATAGTTATAATATAATAACTTGTACTATGGTAATGATACTTTTTTATTAATAGAATCAATTGATACACTTATTGAGTATAATATAGTTAAATGTGTAGTATAGCTGTATCTATTACCAGCAATCGTAATTATTCTGGTTATTATTTACAGGATGGGGTTATAATTTTGGCACGGAAAATCAGCAAAACAATTCACTCACATGGCAGTAATCTCGAAAACATTCCCACTTTTTCGGAAAACTGATAATGTAATATTATAAAACTGTAACTATGATACAATTGTATCTATTTTGAAAACATTATATTTTTCCCTTTAGAATTTCCGAAAGTTAATGCAGTTAATGCAGTACTATCACCCATATCATCTTATGTTTAACTACGTGCCTATGACGTTATTTTGTTTGCTTTCAAAAGTTCCGGTTGACACGCAGGATTAACAGTACAGTGCGGATAAAAATGTCGGAATTCAACCAAAAATGTCAGAAATGTTAAGAATTTTTCTGTATCTCATACAGTAAACGCAAGCATTATAGTAACAGTTTAACCGGCAGAAAACTATCTGGCAAAGGTATAGAAAGTTTGGTCACAGTCACAATTTATAAGAGGATTTGCATTATGAAAGAAGACTAAAAATATAGGACAGATAAGTAAACTTACCGGTTAAAAATCAAGCAGCAAGACAACACGTGGGTCGCGCAGGAAAGTGGAATTTTTGGGGCAGATTTCTGTAAAGAAATACCTGTATTTGTCCCCCCTTTGCTGAGTCGTTTGAAGCGCGAGCAGGGCTGGAATTTCAGGAATTAGCTGTGGTATGACATGAAGCCTGGAAGGCAGAGAAAAAGACGAGAGGGAAGCGGGAGGCTGGACCGACCGGTCACACACGTAATGAGGAGAGGGGAGGGCCGGGGTCCGAAAAGGAAAAGAAAGCCAGCCTCGGTAAGGAAAAAAAGGAAATCACATCAAGAAAAACAGGGGTCGGCGATTGTCAATGCCTCTGTATGGTGGGGACAAACACACAAAGGGACAAAGCAATTGCGAAACCTTATCAGCCCTCTTAGAATGATCAGTAGACCCCTTTATTCGGTTTTATTTATTTATTGACCACTGTTTGATTATACGCGTTAATGTGGTTATAGTACCAATGAGTAATAATATATAGAGAGAGTGTTTGTATATTTAATATATACAATTATACATCATTATGTATTATAAGTCTTATTGTATGTGATATTTAACTGTATGCACACATGCCATAATCCATAGTGGATTCATCTGTAATCTCAGTCATATACCAGGTTTCATTATACTACAATTAGACATCAATGAATATCAACATAATACAGTGTATAGTCTTTTATGTTTCAAAAAACGTATTGTCATTGAGATTTATGTGTTGATTTTGGCTTGATATCATCTCTCATTTATTCATAGCAAACAAGGGAAATCAATTGGTAATGAATCTTAAACAATTTAAAGAAAACATATTTTAAGCACTGAGAAAGGACTAAGCTACTAGGGCCCGTCATTTAATTCAGTAGTTAATGGAGAGCCCCCCAGTGGACTTTATAGGAAATTACCCCACAAACAGAGTTTAGTTAAATACTGTAGTTAGTCAAACTTTGTTGGGACTGGGAAAACATGACCTTATTACTCTGGGGACCAATTTTTACCACATTATCAAACACTTTATTTTTTACAACTTCTACATGATATCTATTAGCCTAACACAGTACATAGTGATTTATAATAAACACACCAAAAGAACACTCTTTTTTTATAAGTAGTTATAACCGATTAGTTTTCCTATAGGATTAGCTATTAGGACAGCTAAGTTTAGGGGGTTATAATAACAAAATTCATTGGAGATTAATGAAAATGACTCTGTAGCTCTATACACCGATCAGCCATATAATTATGACCACCTGCCTAATATTGTGTAGGTCCCCAGTTTGCTGTCAAACAGCCCTGACCCGTCAAGGCATGGACTCCACAAGACCTATGAAGGTATGCTGTGGTATCTGGCACCAAGATATTAGCAGCAGATGCTTTTAGTCCTATAAGTTGTGAGGTGGGGCCTCCATGGATGGGACCTGTTTGTCAAGCACATCCCACAGATGCTCAATTAAATTGCGATCTGGGGAATTTGGAGGCCAGGTCAACACCTTGAACTCGTTGTTGTGTTCTTCAAACCATTCAAATGCCAATGTCAAAAAGGGAGCACATGGTCTGCAACAATGCTCAGGTAGGTGGTACATGTCAAAGTAACATCCACATGAATGGCAGGATCCAAGCAGAACATTGCCCAAATCATCACACTGCCTCCGCCGGCTTGCCTCCAACCCATAGTGCATCCTGGTGCCATGTGTTCTCCAAGTAAGCGATGCACACAGCCAACCATGTGATGTAAAAGAAAACGTGATTCATCAGACCAGGCCACCTTCTTCCATTGCTCTGTGGTCCAGTTCTGATGCTCACGTGCCCAATGTAGGCACTTTCAGCAGTGGTCACAGGGGTCAGCTTGGGCACCCTGACTGGTCTGCGGCTACACAGACCCATACACAATAAACTGTGATGCACTGTGTGTTCGGACACCTTTTTATTAATACCAGCATTATTAATAGAAAGGTGGGTGTAACTGATGTGTGAACAGTACAGAAATCAAATCAATCCTTTCTGGGTGTTTGTTTGAAATTTAAATAATGACAATTACGAGCTATGGAACTCAAAACATATTTGAAGAAGCTGATTTTAACATGGTGAATATTGCCATTTATGACATTCTCAGTATGGTAAAATGTGATACAATAAACTTGTATAGCTTCATTAAAATCATTTTATTTAGTACGGTTTCATTGTATTTTCAAATCAAGTTTAAGGCAAATCTAGTGGTGTTTTAGCATTACATTATACATTATGGTTGTACATGCTGAGTGTCTTTCTACCAAATCAAAACCATCTGAAAATCTACACTTTTCATGGGATCTGATTTCCAACCTGGTCCACTTGATTATTTTTTTCATTCCTCCTGGAAGGTCTTTCTGATCGTCTTCTTCTTTCCATCGATATGGCGTAGACCGAGTCCAGTCTATAGTTTACCGTCTTTATAGTGGTATATTTCCTCAATAGGAACCCAGAGTGGCCTACAATCCCTGTACACATTGTGTTGCTTTCACTTGAACGAGGAAAAAAGAGGAAGTTATTCTAAAAAGTATTCTGTATAAATTAACTTAAAAGCCTCCTGTTAACAAAGAAGTTGTACTATTTAAAAAAAGACTGTAGAAATATGTGGAATGCTTTAAAGGGACTGTACAAAATACAGCAACATCCATTGGAGCCTTTCAGGTTTGTTGTTGAGTTATTCTATGGTCCCAACTCTGGAGAAGGAAATGAACTGTGCAATACAGTACATCAACATGCACTATAAAGACTGATAGCTTTACAAAAGGAAGCTCTCAACAACATAAAGGCGACAGGAAGACACTCAAGAATGATTGGCCCTCAATAAAGAACAATGGTCCTCAATGGGTCTGTGCCATTTGGGCTGGATTCTCTTTGGTCCGATACTTAAACCCCATCTAAAGTCCTTCATGTTCAGTCCAAATATTGCCGGGAGTGTTCAGTCCGAGCATAGCATGTGTGTCTATAAGCTAGTGGACCACACCTCCCAGCTCCGTGCTAGACACTGTGGGTTAGACGTGTATTGTTCTCTAACTCTCTGGAACATTTTCTTTCTCTCTTGGATTCCTCTCCCAAGGCATCATTTCTTGGAAAGGAATTTCATCTTATTTCCTGGAGAGGAAAATAAAATGGCAAAGGGACTGAATCAATATAATGCTGCTCTGTGTGTAAACCTTATTATACATTAAGAATGAATGGAGTTACAGTTGAACTAATGTAATACACTCTACAGTGATAGCTATGGTAAAGTATTAGAGTGACTTGTGATATGATCTACTGTATGTCGATAACACTAGAACAAATAGGGTATATGGGATTTGGGCATCACCTAGACCCTTGAGGAACTTGTTGACCCCTCGTTGCTCGCTGCCTGGGAGAGAGTCCAGGTAGTCTTGGGAACGCAACTCAAACAGACCTGGACAGACAACAACAACATTAACAGTACCACACAAACAATAATTATACTATCTGGTTGACAAATACTGTAGCACTATTTCCTTTAAGACCCTGCCTGGCTTCTTTTTAAAACTAGCTTGGCTGTATCCCTTCTGTATGTACCTCTAAGACCCTGCCTCCGTTGCTCCCTCTCCGCGATGAACCCAGCAAACATCTGGGTCTCCATGAAGACCTCCAGGAACCTCTTGAGACTCTTGGAGGTGACGGCCTTGCGGAAGGCTTCGCGCTGGAAGCAGGCGGGGGTGAGGGAGGATGGCGCCATAGAATCGTCCTCTCGATCCCCCCCGCCCATGAAGAGAGGGTAGTGGCCCACCATCTCCACGAAAAAACGGACAAATGTCTCGGACACCACGGCGCTGAGGGAGCTTGAGTCTGGGAGGGATGGAGATAATCGAGGAAGAGAGAGGGAGAGAAAAAAGGAGGAAGAGGGGCGAGAGAGATAGAGAGAGGCGGGGAGCATGAAAGCGGATGAGAGTTTGACAGAGAAAATATAGAGTGATTTCCAACATGGCTTTGCATGTCCATAATAAACGTGTATCCTCAGGCAAACAGACATCAGTCGTGGCTGTATCAGTTTCAACAAGAGCCTTCCGGGAGACGGATTGAATTGTTTTGTAGCACTAACTGACCCGTGGGCATCTCGCCGGCCAGTTCCTTCCTCTTGTCCAGGACATGTTCCAGGGCAGCCTGCAGCTTGTGAGGCAGAATGGAGTCCTCATCGTCCAGCTGGAGAGGAAACAGAGAGGCGCGAGAGGAAATGATCACCCACAAGCAAGGAGACAGAACTATGAGTACAGCCAACTGTGTTAAAATGCGGCCTGTGATCCGTAGCACGTTTTAAGAGTTTGCGACTTGTCATGCAAATTGCAAAGCAATGTTTGATTCATTTGTAACATACCAAACTGATGCCTCTGTACAGTGAGTGTCAGTCAGGGAATTGTTTTGAATAGTGAACGCTATTAACAATGCAGGCTAAGTTGTGTAGCATGAATAAGTTGTTAGTCTGTGTGTTTGGGTACAGCTGTTAGGGCTGTGTACCTGTCTGAGGAAGCGGCTGTTGCAGAGGTCGACCACCAGGACCTGAGGAGAGAGTAAATGGCGGCCTGTCATTTCCTGTCGGCACGGTAGAGTCGGCGTCAAAGACACCATTGTTTAAAGGAGGAAAGGGTTGAGGTTACACTGTGGACATGTCTCACCTCCTCTATGGGCAGGTCTTTCAGGCTGGGCAGGGAGCTGGACAGCAGGCCCACAATGAAGGGGGTGGGGGTACACACTATGTCCAGCATGGCCGGGGGAAGCACAGGGATGTATGTGTGTTGCCAGGTAAACGGGTACAGGAGAGCCACCACTGCATGGCAGCACTGAGACAGAGTACTGGAGAGACAGAGAGAAATAGGAGAGAAAGCGAGAAAAAGAGAGAATGGGGAGAGCGAGAGACACAGAGAGGGTAAGAGCGATAGGGAGACAAAAAAGAGGAGGGATAGGGAGACAAAGAGAGAAAGTGATATTGTTGGAACAATCTGCAGCCCCTGGCCTCACCCTATACAATAAAGAAGTGAAATTCCTGCTCTATGCAGACGATCTAGTGTTGCTGTCACCCACAGAGCAGGGTCTACAGCAACATCTGGATCTGCTGGAGCAATAATGTCAGAACTGGGCCCTGAAAGTTAAAAAAAATTGGAGAATAACGATCTTCCAGAAAAAGCCCAGATCTCAGGAAAGCAGACGTATGTTCCCTCTAGGAAACACCCCACTAGACCACACCCTATCCTACGATTACCTGAGGGTCAAAATCAGTGCCTCTGGAAAATGTGGTCTGGCAGTGAACGTGCTAAAGGAGGACTGTAGACCCTTTTTTGCAATTAGAAGGAAATTCCACAAAATAGACATACCAATTAGAATCTGGACTAAAATATTTGATAGGATAATCGCAATAAATTCGCACTTTATGGAAATGAATTGTGGGATCCACTCAGTCAGCATGACCACACTAGATGGGACTAGCATCCAATAGAGGTCCAACATGCTGAATTCTGCAGAACTATTTAGAAAATACAAAGAAGAACACCCACCAATGCATGCAGGGCAGAATTAGGTCGCTACCCTTTAATAATAAACATCAAGAAAATAACACAAAAATTTGGGATACATCTTAAAACAAGTCCCCAACATACACTGCAATTTGAAGCACTGCAAAGCCAAGAACTGAACCCGAAGCAGAGTCCTTTCGGTCAGCTGGTCATAAGACCAACTAACACCTATCCAACTGACACCTAAAATGGTTGCATCTCATATCAACACTGTTTTACCATCACAAATCAGAGTAAACCAAATTGTTCAACCAACCAAAAAGGCCTATCTGGAACACTGGAACAATCAAAACACAAAACAAACTAACCTGGCCCTAAACAGAGACTATGAATTGGCTGAATATCTTTTTACTGTCAAAGATATAAAGCAGAGACAGACCCTGACCAAGTACAGGCTCAGTGACCACAGCCTAGCCATTGAAAAAGGCAGGCACAAAAAAACCTGGTTACCTAAAGAATCCAGAACATGTGGTCCCTGTATGACAGGAGAGGTAGAGACAGAGAAGCACTTTCTACTACACTGCCAACATTACACCAAAACGAGACTGCACTTATTTCATACATTTAAAACACTATAGCGCCATCATTCACCACGCTGTCCGATGAGCAAATTATGTTGGTGCTCTTGGGGGAGGGACACACAGCCCCCCTAGCTAGACGCTTGTTACCGTGGGGTTGTCTATTGTTGGTGTCCCCCTAGCTTTAGCAATGCGATCGTAATGACAGTTATTTGTTTATTTGCACTTGATGTTGTTCACTCTGAGCATTTTGTTATTGCTGAATATTTCTGACAATGCTGGTTGTTGTTGTTCTGGATGTCACCTTAAATGGTGCTGGTACTGGGTATTCTCATGTTGTTATTGTACCCCTAGCTTTGGCAATACAGTTGTAATCACTGTCATGCTAATAAAGTTGAATTGAATTTAAAGGAAAGAGAGTGAGACAAAGGGAGACAAAGAGAGAAAGAGGAGAGAGAGGGAGACAGAGAGGGTGAAAGAGATAGGGAGACAAAGAGAGAAAGAGAGAGGGTGGGACAAAAAAATAAACTAGAGAGGAAGACAAAGAGAGAAACAGGAGAGACAGGGAGACAAAGAGAGAGAGTGAGAGAAAGAGAGAAAGAGAGAGAGTGAGACAAAGAGAGAAAGAGGAGAAAGGGAGACAGAGAGAAAGAGCAGAGATAGGGAGACAGAGAGAGTGAGACAGAGAGGAGAGAGAGATTGCGAGACAAAGAGAGAAAGAGGAGGGATAGGGAGACAGTGAAAGAGGTGAGAGAAATCTATGGGGACAGAGTGTGGAATAAAACAGAGAGATAGGGAGATGGAGAATGAGCGAGAGATAGGGTGAAGGGGAGATTAGAAGACAGAGAAAGAGGAAAGAGATAGGAAGACAGAGAGGAAAATATCAGCCGCCAGGATCAAACACATTGTTGTCATTCATTTAAAATACTCAAAGGGCAAGATATGACTGCAGCTTCACATTGCCACATCATATGACAGGGATGTTCAAACAAGTTAACCGTCGCAGGCTGCATGGCTGGAAAACATACCTAGTTGCATGTGCAGATGAACTAGCAAGATTTTTTACCAGCTTGGAGGTTCTTTCTCAAAAAAACTAATTTAGCTACCTGATTCTAATGATTTAGCTACTTGATTCTAATGATTTACCTAACTGATTCTAATGATTTAGCTACCTGATTCTAATTATTTAGCTAACTGATTCTAATGATTTAGCTCACTGATTCTAATGATTTAGCTACCTGATTCTAATGATTTACCTAACTGATTCAAAAGATTTACCTAACTGACTCTAATGATTTAGCTACCTGATTCTAATGATTTAGCTCACTGATTCTAATGATTTAGCTACCTGATTCTAATGATTTACCTAACTGATTCAAAAGATTTACCTAACTGATTCTAATGATTTAGCTACCTGATTCTAATGATTTACCTAACTGATTCTAATGATTTAGCTACCTGATTCTAATGACAGGACGTTGGCTGTACAGGAATAGTCTGTTGTCTGTGTGGCTCTTCAGGAGGTAGTGAGGTCTGTGGTCTTACAATAAACGTCTACCATCAGATTGGTAAACTACCTACCTGACCTCTAATCGGAACTTTGGACTATTATTACTATATAATACTCACACCCAGGGGTGGATCTTAAGGATTTTTGGCACTAGCCAGCCGGGCTAGTTGGCCAACATTTCCTCTAGCCCAGGTAAAATGTTGCTAGCCCTGTTGGTAACTCTATTTACAGAATAACAAACAGTAGTTTATAAATGCATGTTTGTATATATATTTTTCCAGTATTCATGTTAAATTAGTCTGTGCACAATATAATATAACCACAGAATGAGCGTTAACGGCTTCTGGCAAGGTATCGTTGTTGTATTTAATAGTGATCATGACAAATACGTATAAAACATAATTAACATGTTGCAAACGTTCAGTCCACTGAACGCATCCTTACTGTTTGGCGTAAACTAATTGTAAAACGCTTGACGTGTTTCGTGGCTTGTACAGAGACATATATTAGAATACTATACAGCCGTAGCTACAGCAACCGAGGGGCGGGGCTTTCGACGACCGCAGCGAAGGTTCCGACTGTTTATTTCAAGGCGAGTCTGGCGGACTGATTATAAGCCTCCTAATACGAGGGCTGATGACTCATTATCTTTTTAAACTCATTCGAATAAATCGGCAAAGGTTCACTCGCCCGACGGACTAGCGGTTCTAAATTTAGACTCGTCCGAAATGTAAACTGCTCTCCTGAGGCGAGGGGGCGAGCTTCATTTCCAGCCCTGCTCACACCTACTCATATACACTGCCATGCAAAAACAAAAACAAAATCACAAACACACACGCACACACCCTCTCCATAGACACAAAATCTCTTAAACTGTCACTGAACACATTGAACACACACACAGCGCTCGCACACTAATTCACAAACATAAAATAAAAATTGTATATTTTACATTTTAAAATATGTTCTTTTTCAAACGTTGCTCTTATTGTTTTACTTCACAGTTGGTTTATATAACCAACTGCATTTTTTGGGTATCTGAGACGACTACATTTTGGTACATTTCCAAAGTTTTCGATGTAATGTGCTTGTGACCAATTAAAATGCTGAACGTAGTAAATGCAGTTCAACATTCTACCACAAGGTGGTAGTAGTGGATTCTACCAATACTTAATTAGGAGCATGCGAGTCTTCTAAACTTAATATTTCAAAAGCATGGGTTTAATGACTTTTGAAAGTACTCAGACCTCTTCACTTTCTCCACATGTTGTTGTATTAAAGACTTATTTTAGATTTTTTTCAACATTAATCTATACACAATACCAATTAAGGACAAACCTAAAAAAAAACATGTTTTAAGAAATGTAAAATGTATAAATGTATATTCTTGTGTTTATACAGTTAAGTCCAAAAGTATTCATAGCCATGACAAATGTTGAGCTATAATGAAATAGTACCGTTATACATTTGTATCTCCAGCAAAAATATCTCACCGCGTTTTGTCACTTGTTTATGTAATTTCGGGCCAGAAGAAACCCATTGGTCAAATACAAATTCACTGTAACTCAAAATTTGGCATGGGTAAGAATACTTTTAGGCATAATTGTAATTATTGAGACCCTTTATTCAGTATTTAGTAATGTAAAAGTGCCTTTGGAAGTGATTATAGCTTTGACATTTCTTGGGTATGCCTCACACCTGGATATGGGCAGTTTCTCACATTCTTCCTTTCAGATCCTCGCAAGCTCTGTCAAATTGGATCAGGAGTGTTGTAGAACCGTGATCTTCAGGTCCCCACACAGATGTTCAATATACTTTAAGTCCTGGCTTTGTTTGGGTCAGTCAAGGACATTCACAGACCTGTACCAAAGCCACTCCAGCATTGTGTTGGCTGTGAGCTTTGGGCCATTGCAGTGCTGAACATTATTATTTGCCCCATTCTAAGGTCCTATGCGCTCTGTATTTTTCTCTGTACCTCCTTCCCTCTATTCTGATTAGTCTCCAAGTTCCATGCCAACAGAGAAGCATCCCCATAGCATGATGCTCCTACCACTATGCTTTACCGTAAGGATGGTGTCATCGAGTAAATGAGCAGTACTTTGCCTGGCTAGTACTGCAAGTGCCTGTCATTCAGGCCTAATTTGATTTAGATTTTGGTCTCATCAGACCAGAGAATATTTTTCCTCTGAGTTATTGATGTGCTGTTGACTGCAGATAGCATGTCATATTCCTTTTACTGTGGAGTGGCTTCTGTGTGGCCACTCAACCACAAAGGCCAGATTGATGTGCTGCAGAGATGCTGCAGAGATGCTTGTCTTCTGCCAGGTTGTAAAGTTCTAAAGCTTGTTATGGTGACAACTGCCTTCCTGGTCATCTCTCTGACCAAGGCCCCTTTCCTGATTACGTACTTTGTCTAGACAGCCAGTTCTAGTAAGAGTCTTGGTGGTTCCAAACTACTTCCATATCACAATAATAATAAATAATAATATTTGTATAACCTTTTACGGACATATGCGTTGACAGAATACTGTTTGGACTTCAAGGCTTGGTTTTTGCTCAGACATGTGCTGGGAAAGTAAGACTATATAAAGTCTAGGTAGAATACCACTGTCGTTGTGACCACAAAAAAAAAGAATTACATTTACATAATATGTAAGTATGCCGTAAAGTACAATACATGCATGCATAGTGCTTTGACAAGACCCCTGAGGCTCATAAACTGATGATGTTGTTTTTGTGGTAACTTACATGTCACTCCCTGTAGAACAATTGGTGTTGCTAGTTGAATTATTGAGGTGCCAGTGTGATTCTGTTTATACATGAACCAAAAATACTTTTTACTTCGCTGCACATTCCACTCCATCACACATTAATCAAGAAGTTGTCTTTTGACCCTCAGTAACCACAGGCACTATTTGTCACAAAAGTATCTAATTTTACCTCAAAAGGTCATGTGCGAAAATTTACATTTTCACCAATTTATACTACATAATTTTTTTTTGAATGCAAATCTGCCAACAACATTGTAGTACAGAAAAGCTCAGAAACATGTGTGGCTTTCTATATCATGTCTACATCAACTGAATTTGCAAGTGGTGGACTGCAAGTCAAGTTCCAGAGACACCTCAAGTATAAACAAAGGACACAGGATGCATCTGAGCTCTATTTGGAGGGTCAGAATATGTATACACTTTATATTGAATATTTAATATACATTTATTTTTTATATTTTTCTTAACCCATAGTTTCCTAAGTATTTGTGCAAGCAGCACTATTTTGTTTTGCTGTTTGCAGCAGAATTTTGTGAATCTGCCTATGTAAGCCATTCATAATTTCACCACAGACATATTTGCCAGGAGTCAACACTGGCGGTTGTTTTTCACATCAATGATCGCCATGAACAAACTCAAAATAATGTATGGCCGTGTTCAAATCAGTTAAGTCTCTGGAACACATCGATGTGTTTGGATGTGTCTGCATGACACCCACAAGCCGCTTTATCAAATGAAATGTAGGTTCCCACCACAAGTCAGGGAAAATCACTGTCATTAATTAATATTTCTGAACAAATAAACAGTTGAAGCAAAAAATTCAATACAAACATATTCCATATTCATTATAGTAAAGGGGATTAATTTGGATTTGCTCAATTTTTTTTATGTATACTGTTTATTACCTTCATTTCAAAACTGCATTTGTGTTTACTTGTATCATCTTTGACTAATATTAAAATGTGTTGGATGGTCTGAATCACTTCAATGTGACAAACATGCAAACAAATAAGAAATTAGGAAGGGGGCAAACACTTTTCCAAGGTATATTGTTCAGCATTAATGGTGCCAATCATAGGCGGAAATTCCAGGGGGAAGGGAGGTCACTACCCCCTATCCTGGGGAAAACTATGATTTGTCAACCTCAATACATCACTGCAAACATAACTATGCAATTTGAATAACATTGATAAGACGCAATGAACCCACTTGTGCTGATTCTAGACATCTAATAGCGCGTTTTTAAGTAAAAGAAAATTGCGACACCCCCCTCCCATTGCCTCACAATGGTTTGATCCACTGCGCCCCTGCCCTCATTAGTGGCACATCGTGTGGGTACAGTGCGTTTGTTGGAATCTGAAAGTCTGAGTCTGTCGTTGTTGGTTGACTTTCAATAAGTAGGTCAAACAAAAGATATGTTAGACACTTTACTTCTACTACTCAATACAATAAAACAGATTTATAACCGTCACCAGACTTAATTTTCGCTGCACTGAATTGCAGTTCACACTTTATGTTAGCTAGCGGGTAGCTGACGTTTACTAGCAAGGCACAGTAACAACAACCAGCATTTGTTGCTGTTTGAATTTGAGTCTATAAGAGAAGCTTGCAGTGTATGTAATGTAGTGTTCCTTAGCTGGCAGTGTTCGTGTCTACCAGCTGAAAGGCACTCAATGCACGTAGCCAACTTGAGATTAATCCAGTAAGTTTGTTTTGTGTTGGAAGGATTCACATACAAGCCGAATTAGCAGAGCTATAGTAGCGGGCAAACCGATGGCAGCTGACAGCAGTGTATTACAGCACTACTTTTGGTGTCCCCCTCAACATTTCATGTAATATTCCCAGATTTTCGCACCTGGTGCCAATGTGCATTTATGCACCCACATACAATCACATGCTGGCTTTTGAACTGTGAGCAGATAATAAGCCAGATGGTCACTTGCGGCATCCATGTTGCCTAAAAGTAAATTCAAAATATGATTTGTGAGACCGCAGGAAATTTTTCCATTTCGCCTCGTCCATCTTAGATGAGCTTGGGACCGGAGCAGGCGGTTGTTCTGGATCTTGTTTATTCGGTACCGGAATGTTTTTAAAGACCACTGCACCTTTTTCTTTCCTTTCCAGAAAAGTCGAAAGGCAATGTTTTGATGAGTGAGGATCAGAAGGGTTAAAATTAAGAGACCACTGAAAAAAAATCTTTTCACAAAATCTTTTCCTTTTGAACATTTTGGGAAATGAAAGAAAAAGGCGCAGTGGTTTTGAGCTTATATCCTTGCATACAGAGATGTCTCCAGATTTTCTGAATCTTTTAATGATATTATGTATAAAAGATATCCCCAAACTCTGCAATTTTACATTGAGAAACGTTGTTCTTAAATTGTTGCACTATATGCCTGCGCAGTCTTTCATAGAGTGTTGAACCCATCCTCACTTCAAACAGACCCATCCTTCAGGGAATGATAATTTAATACCCAATTTAGTTGCCAATTAAACTAATTTGATGTTTACCAGGTTTAGTTTTCCAGTCTTTGGTTTCCTCTGTCTCAACTTATTTTTAATTTTTTTGCTGGCATCAAATTCAAAGTGGCCATATATATTTTTCAAGAAACTATCAAATGTCCCAGTTTCAATATTTTATATGTTGTCTTTGTACTATTTTCTATTGAATATAGGGTTTAAATGATTTGTATAACATTGCATTCTGTTATTGTTTGTATTTAAGCAGCGTCCCAAAGTTTTGGAAACGAGGTTGTACATTTTATTTAAAAAAATTGTACTTAATCTTAAACTTTTTTTATTCTTTGTATTAAAGATACTTTCATTGGTATTTGAAATATTTTTTTAGTTTTTTGCAAGGCTAAAGAGGTTCTACATATCCACATCAAACGGAAATATGATCTATGAAAAAGTAATCTCAATACAATTGCACAACTTTGCACTTACTGGAATTTAATATAAAATTAAAGACTTAGACCTCAGGGAGCATGATATAACCCTACAAAAATCAGGCAGCAAATGAACTAACCTCATGCTGTTAACTTAATGCCTCCAATATGTCTGTCCGTTTTAATTTAGTTAAATTAAAAACAATCAGAGATTGTGAGGCCAAGTTTCCACTTGTATCAATGCAACAGCAGAATGTCACATTTGAACAACACAATCTCTTTTGGATTCGTAAGCTTTTCCTCTACAGAAGCATTTAATACTCCATTTACTGAACTTGGTACTTTTACTTGGCAAAAGCTTGTTTGCCAATCATTTGGCAAAAGATCAGGCATGGGCTGAGTATAAACACTGCTGACGTAACAGGATCTTTTAGATACTATTTAAAGATGTTCCAGTTGTGCCCGTTGTAAAGATTTGGTGCTCTCTATACAGGTGCAGATTTGGGGATCTCTATACAGGTGCAAATTTGGGGATCTCCATACAGTTGCAGATTTGGGGAGCTCTATTCAGGTGCAGATTTGGGGATCTCTATACAGGTGCAGATTTGCTAGATGTAGCTGCAGCCTCCTCGGGCTAATGCTACCCCCTCTTTTCAAGTCATTTGACGGGAATGTTCGTTCATTCACCGCAGTGTCGCTTTTATGCATTTTAGGAGAGACTATACAGCATTTCCAGAGCCTCTCAAGGCAGACGTCAATCTGAAAGCTTTCACTTTTACACTAACCCTGTCTCTGGCTTCCATGACATATTTCCAGAGAAAAAATGAATGTTCCCTAGGCGACTGTATAACACAACAGCATTCCTTCCTTAACACTCTCCCTCTCTTTTTCTGTCTCTATTCCAGGAGCCAGCTATCTGTCTCTGTCTACCTGCCTGTCTGTCTGTTTTAACTGTCTGTCTGACATGTGGGTGGCATGTAGGAGAAATGCTGGAATAACATTGTGGGTAGGGGGTTATTTTTGGACAAGGCCAGAGAACACACAGCACAACACACACCTGAGTTTGTCAGCGGTGAAGATGACCCTGCGTTCCAGGAGCAAAGAGGCAAAAACTCTGAGGAGCAGACGCAGAGACAGGGAGGAGAACAGACACTCAAAGTCCACATGCTCCAGACGAGAGTCTGATGGCCGACAGAGCTCTATCACCTGGTAGACAGAGAGAAAGAGAGGGAGGTGGAGTGGGGACAAACAGAGATATTTACACACACAAATAAACAAACGAAACCCATAGTAACGCATGCACACACCCATACAGGACTGAGTCCCAAAACACATGTGCACATAGCCCAGAAGAACGCAGTTAACACACCCATAAAGGCTAGTGTTTAAACACCCATGAAGAACACTGTCTATAACACACTAGATAGCCACCTAGTCAATCATGTTTCCTGTGAAACCCGGTCTCATGGCGCCGGAATCTACTGTATCCCCCTGCTGTCTAAACGGAATCCCCTTCACCTCAGTGCCAGAGCCTGGCAGGAAGTTCTTCACGGTGATGGTCCTCCCCGGGGCAGGGAATGGAGCCTCCATGATGCCCCTCATGAACGGCTGCACCAGGGCTGGAGAAATGGCCCTTCGCTTCTCCACCTCATCCAGGATCTAAGATAACGAAAACAACGCACACTTTCGCTTGAATGTTCGCCCAATACTCACGCGACCAAATCATTCATGAATGAACTAACACCTTACGGAGGGCCGTGGTCGATTTCGCCTGATCCCCGGGGCTTTGTCTCGGGCAGAGCTGGGTTATGAAATGGACACATTTCCGTTTGCTATCACTCGTAGGAGTTACACGCTCGTTAGCGAAAAATACAAGCACCCCCGCGCCATTTGACCTTTGGAGTTTCCCCTCGTATACAGGTAAGCGGCACAGGCTGCTGACACACGAGCACGGCGCCTACCGACACAGATGTTTAAGAACACGTGTTCAGAGGTCCGACTCAGCGTCTCATTACAGGTGCTCCGATCCCAGTGTGATCCCACAGCGGATGGGGTTGACGTGTTTCTCGGAGTACCAGAGACCCAGGCAGCGGGGCTGGGGATGTATGGTTCCACCGGGTGGTCCCTGGGGTTTGGCACTCTAGACTCTTCGCGTCAGTGGCGCAGTGGTAAGTTGGTCCGGCTCGTAATCGTAAGGTTCCCAGATCGAATCTCGACTGGGTTAATTGTCGTTGTGTCTCCGGGCGAGGCAATTTACCCTACGTTGCTCCTGGGAAAAATGGCCCTGTACTTACTGTAAGTCACTTTGGATAAAAGTGTCCACTAAATGACTACAGTGTAAAATATACCTTACCTTAGAGAAAAGGTCGAAACATCCCAACCGGCTGACGATACAGTAGACCTCCGGCAGCCTCCGGCTTTTGCCACTCGGCTGTGGACACAACACAGGATTTCCATTCACTGTCTATTATCACTCTGGTCTGTGCTCCACATGGACATGAATGAGGTCAAAATAAAAGGGTAGACATTTTAGTAACCTACCAGTAAACGACGACAGTATCCGAACCTCCGGCTCCCATCCTCACCAGTCAAGACGAAAGAGAACGTTTCACTGGAAAATAACATCATTCACAGAGGTTGGAAACTATTCATATGTTGGAGCGATAAAACTGTTAAAAGATAGAGTGAGTTGTGTGTTGAAAACAGAGCAGTCAAAATACTGTTAAGGTTGTATTTCACAGAACACCCTCAAAAGGTTAGCCAGCCAACTTAAAAACTGGAAAGATGTACCTCTTCTTTTTCCTGATATAGAAAGAAATCTCATGTTGAATGTGGATCTGTGTGTCAGTTATATAATGTTTTATTCTTAGTCAATCATTGCAATAGGTAGTTGCTACGTTTGAGTTCATAAATTAAATATACCCCATGATTTTACAATGCATACTGCACAGCTGGTAAACAAACATATAGCTTAGGAACATTTAAAACTATAATGACCTCTCATCCCTAGCTTTGTTTTTACATTTCAGTGTTTACGTTCCTCCAGACTCATCCCTTTGCATTGTTTTTACATTTAAGACTGTTTAAGCTTCTTACCAAAGCTGTACTAGAGGGTCCTCTTTGTTAGGGTTTCAACAGCAAATGAACCCTTCAAGATTACAAAATTCTTTGCTAACCAAATATGCATTTTACAGAGAGCAGGTTTTTTTATTGATCACAGTAGAAGTCCAACATCTATGGTCGTTTCTTGATGTTGGTAAACCAGTCATTATCTACTTTGGTCTCCAGCCCTTCCCTCAGGGCAGACTTACTCAGCAAATAACCACACAAAGGCCGCTCCAGTTCACCTGGCAGGTGTGACCTGACCAGCTCTGGTTTTCTGACAGGCAGTGTGTCAGCCAATTTAATGTCTCAGCCCTGTTAGGGGTCTTTGTCAGCATCCCAAATGATGCTCTATTACCTATACAGAACAGGTCAAAAGTTGTGTACTATGTAGGGGTAAGTGAGCCATTTAGGTTCCCGAACTGGGCTTTTGCTAACATTCGAATGGCCCTGTACCCATCAAACACATTTTACTAGTGGGTAATTATTACCTGTCTCCCCCAAGGAACACACCGGGAACAAAGCAGTGCTTCAGAGTTTGACCGAGGTCCATGTGTTGTTGGGTAATGTATGTATGTAATGCCGAAGTGATGGTTTTGAAATACCAGGTGTAACGAGCTTAAACAAACTATTAATAGGTGTGTGTGTGGGTGTGTGTGCATGTGTGGGCATGGTGTGTGTTTGTGGTGTGATTGTGCGTTGTGTGTATGGTGTGTGTTTGTGTGTGTTTGTGTGTGTGTGGTTCGTGGTGTATGTGGGTGTGGCTGTGTTTATTGTGTATGTGTGTGTATGAGGTTTATGTATGTCTGTGTGGTGTGTATGTGTTGTGTGTGTGCGGTGTGTGGTATGTGTGTGTTGTGAGTGTGTGGCATATGTGTATAGTGTATGTGTGTGTGTGCACGTGTGTGTGCGTGCATGTGTGTGCGCGTGTGTGTGCGTGTGGTGTATATGTATGTGAGAGAGAGAGCAGCCTGACCTGGGGAAGCTGTCAACGGGGGCCCAGTCTTTAGCGTCAGGGAAACAGAACTGAGGGATGACCTTCAGTTGGTCCTCGGTTTCCCGCATGAACTTGAAGCTTCTCTCCAGCTGATGGGACAGATGAATGAGTTAGCTTCAGTGCTACAGTACTAATTTGACTTTAGGAAGCAGATGAGGAAACATCCTACTCCATAATAACAGGACTACAATAGAGTCAGCAGTTTGAAGTCACCATGCATCCAGACCACTTGACATGCGCTGAAAACACTCTGGTCAAGACAGTATGAAAGCTACACTTCTTCCTACTTCTTTCTTGACCGTGTTCCCCGGTCAACTGCATCATTGACTAATGAAATAATTGTTCTCTTGGAGACTGCAAGGGCCTCCAGCAGGTGGTGAAAATGGCCCAAGCGCACCACTGAGATGTGTTGCAACCAATCCAGGACATGCCCGCAACTGTCAAGGAGCCCATACACTTTGGCTTGATTGAATACCTCCAGTGACTGCACACATGTACTCACCCAACCATACACAAACATACTTTCTTGGTAAACACACAACAAACCTGCCGCAACCGTTCTTATTTACTGTTGCAGAATTCAAACACCTACACACATGTGTAAATATTGTTCTAGTCATTTATTGTTTGCACTGCACTTCTGTTCATATTCTTAGATTTTGTTACTATAATATTTCTGTCATTGTCTTGGTATCATTAGGGTGTGCTTGCCATTGGGTATGTACAACTCAAGATTTCTCTCATGTTCCTAATATTATGATTATTTATATTTCTTTCTCACTCTAGAGCCTAAACTATAAAAGCTATCTACATTCATTAACATAGTTTGCATAGTTAGCATTGATTAACCCTAAAAGAGTGTCTCCTGAATATCAACTGAAGCAAGAGAGACTAAACCAACTGTTTCATATGTTTACGCTATTCAAGTGAATTGTTAAACCTGTATTGTCTTTGACTATATTATTCAACGGAATTTGCATAATTAGCATGAATGAACCATAAAACAATACCCAGTGGCCCTCCAATACTTTTGGAGGGGACTGTACTTCTGTAAATGTACTTCTAGTTCATTTACAAACTCTAGACAGACACCCACATACAGACAAAGATATACATGCTACTTAGATAAAACCAAACATGCTTCCACTTAATCAATATTTATTTTATATTTAATTTCTTTCATTTACTTGGACACATGAAGATGGACAAAAGAATGCATGTCCAGTTAATTGAGGATTAGATGTCAGCTCTGTGTACCTTCAGGGGGAACTGCTGAGTGACTTCTGGTAGATAAGGTGCTCCAGCCTTGGTCTTATGGAGGGCCACCACTATGAAGTACTCAAAAAGCTTCCTCTCCTGGAGGTCCATCAGGTCCCTTTCAAGGGTCCGGTACCGTCCCGTCTGTCTTAACATTGACTGCACCGACGACAGACGTTGGCTGTGAGCTGACAACAACAATGAACACTTAAACCAAGGGAAGAACAAACGACATCAAATATTGAGTCCTCTTTTAAAAAAAGGAATAACATTCATAGAAACTCAGACACACAAGAATGCACGCAAACACACAAACAGACAAGCTCAATTTGTCTTGAGATATTCTTACCTTTTAACTTCTCCTCCGTGTCACTCTCTGACTCACTGTTCTCATCTGTCACAACGTTGGAGAGAAACGAAGTGAAGCAAAACAAATAAAACAGCTAGTAAATATTGAACACTACGACGGCCAGAAAAACATCAGATGTGTTTAATTCAGCAGCACAATAAAACGGAAACGGCATCTGACAAAAACGTGTTTGTGTTAGGGGGTGTATCGTCTCGACTCAGCAGGTCTCCCTAATCCTCACCTCGCCCTGAGCTGGACTCTGTTGACTGAGACACCCTCTTCATGCGCTTCTTCCCTCTCCTCGCCTCAAAGATGCCGTTGATCTTCAGCACCATCTTTGATAGAAGCAGTACAACAGAGCAGTCAGCCATCTTAACTTCCCAGAGCCACAAACTCTCTGTATAGTTAACCTGGATCTGTTTATCAGGCTATTTATGCTTTATTAGCCAACTCAGTTGAATACAGTTGAAATTGCCAAAAAAGGCAATTCCGAATATCTTACTGGCTGAAGCCTTAACAGACTGGCAGACCGATTGGCAGCTAAATCACAGGTCTACAGTTTTATTGTGGGAGTTGTTTAAACAACACTTGTTTTCACTCTACAGGAAATATTTGGTCAGAAAGAATCTCCTTAAGGGTCTGTCTCCTGTCTAACCAAATCTATTTTAACTGTCTCTGTCGTGTCTAGAGTTACACAAGTCCAGGAACTTTCAATAAATTCTCCAGATCTCCAGAGTTCTTGGTTGAAGGATTCTGGACTCCCTGCTGATTATATTCTGGTTCCATGAATCCTCCAACAGAAATTCCAGAGAATGTTAGGGACGTCTGGTGACCATCCCCCATACCTTGGGGATCTTTCTGCGTCTGCGGTTATACGGGTCTCCTGAGAGGTTCGGGGTGTCGTCGGGGCTGCTGGGAGTGGACGGAGGGCTGATGCGGGATGGCGAGGAGATGCCAGTTTCCCGGTTGGTTTTACGCAGTTCCAGGAGCTTGAAGCTGCGACGTTCTGTGTTCTGCCTGAAAAACCCTGGCTTCGAGGAGTGCTGGCGGGAGTCAAAGGAGGAAGAGTCACTTCCATCACACATTCCAGAAAGCCGCTATTACCTTTGAAGATTAGTTCAGAGTCCGGTCGCTACGATCAGTTGAACCCCATACCACTGAACCAGAGTTGAACACTAGAACCACATTCAATATAAGCAGAATGCACAGATGTAACATTTACCTTGGTTGGTGTGTCAGGAACAGGGGATGAGGGGGAGGTGATTGGTAAAGAGCACTTGTTTCCAAGGCAACTTCTTTCCAACTCTATATCTTCGTAAAGGTTCTCCTTTGATGGAGGGTCTGTAAAGGAAACCGGACACATAAAAGCAAGGCAACGATCATCTACAATTTGGACACGACAGCACAATGTGTTCTACATTGATTGCAACCTTCCCAAATTAGGGTATCAAGCCAGGTACAGATGTGCATATGTACAGACCTGCCAGCTACAGTGATTGCTATTAACCAAGCTCATATTTTACCAGGACAATCTGTGTCAGTGTTTGAGCAGGCAGTTTGAGCTACAGCAGCAGTAACTCTAACCAGGGCCGGTTCTACATAAGAGGTCGCTTAAGGCCCCCAACCACTAGAGGGCCCCAACCACTAGGGAGCCCCTCAACACTACTGTAGAGGGTGCCCCAAATCAACTTAGGGCCCCCCAATAGGCTAGAGCCGGCACTGACTCCAACCATGGCTGTGTGTGCAGATAAGAGAGAGAGGCAAGGATACAGATGCCTATTTTCCAGAGCCAGGGCTCATCTCTTCTCCCCTTTCGATCCATCCACCAGATGGACATGTTAGGACAGACTAGGACTGGGAGAGCCAGTTCCTCCCCCCTTCTGCTCCCTTTCTTCCCTCTTCAACCTCTTTCTGCAGCAAACATGAGGTCAGCAAAAGCACTTCTTTCCACATTTCAGGCTGCTTCAAGTGAGCAGAATCTCTGACTATTTTCCAAGTACCTGAAGTTAGTGGTATTAGGATTTTTTAAATAACAGTTTTTACTGTCTTCACTTGAAAGAGCACTTCGCAGTGTGTTACTGTGGTAGTATGTTAATGAGGATAATAAAATGTGTTAACTGTGGGAGAGATAGTGGTCTACCAAGAACCATGTTGATTTCAGGCTGGGTGTTTTGTAAAAGCACTTTGTGACAACTGCTGATGTAAAAAGGGCTTTACAAATAAATGTGACTGACTGATTGATATGAAGAACAATCTTTGAAAGACAGTTGGAAAGGCATTGTTCTACATTGAACATCCTGATTTAATAGCCTACAATTTCCTAACATAATATTTTGTTAGTACTTGTTTTGTTAGGATTCATATCACTCATTACCAAAATGTTTATTCCAGTTTATAAGATTGAGGTAGTGTCAGCTTTCAACCATCCATAGTCTGGCAAGATATCTTAACTCTAGCTGGATTTCAATATGGATTAAAGAATTGATTGGCTTGCAGGCCTAACATGGCCTGTTAACAAATGGATTTTCTAAAAACACTGGTTCAGAGTATATTTATGGTTCTCCACAGAATAGAACCCTTGTATATCTAGCAATAAAAAGTTTTCCCTATAGGGACAAACTGAAAACCCTATTATGGTTCTGCTAGGCACCTTTTTGTTCTGTGGTAGACAACAGCCCTGTGAAAAGACAGACCTGGTTATTAAAGTCTACTGTCCCGCCTTTGTCTCCCTTGCTCTGTAGCACCCCAGCTTTGCTCCTCCTCCGCCCATCTTCTGCTCCACTACCGTGAGCAGTAACTTCATCCCGGGGGACTGGAGAAAAGCTCTCTGTGATTTTTTTATTCTGACTGCAACACCGTGACAATTGGAAACCAAAGTGGAGGAGTCAATCGAAACCAATAAATAACAGCAATTATTATAGTTAAGCTCAAAAGCACTGACCTGAATATACCATACATGGAACAAGCAGTACACATAAACCCAACAGTGTAAGTAAAGACCATAGAAACATTGACCGTCCAGAAAATACAGCAGGGGACTGACCCCCTCAAATATGCCCCCACAGCAGGGTACAGAGCCCCTCAAATATGCCCCCGCGGCCTCCAAGACCATCACAATGCAGATCTCAACTAATATAAGAACTCCCACAAAACCACCACTGAGTCTTCATTGACATGAAATGAAGCAGGCATGAGGTGGGGTAAGTCAAACAGAGAACACAATAACGCAGGACCTGAGGTAAGAGCACCACACTGTTAATGAAAACTCGGAAAGCAGCACGTACCTCCTAAATGAAAAAGCTAAAGGAAACGACCGGAGAAGAAAGAAATACATGAGTGCAGTCCACGGGTCATAACCACCCGGGCCGGGTTCATCTGAGAAAAAAACGCTTTCAGCACCGGGAGCTACTTGAGGAACACATATCTTGCTTAGTGGTTTTGCTATAGTCGACCCTACTGCACAAGCCACTGCAGTCATGGCACCGAGTAGAGCGTTGCAATACACTTCCACAGTGTAAGATCATGAAAGGATCATTGTAATGTGGAACCAGACCCACGACCAGGGTGTTGCATACCCACCAGCTGACCTGTAAAGCCCATGTTAAGAAGGTGTCATTAGGGCCGGCTGGTTACCTAGGATATCCTCGTAGACGTTCTCCTCTGATAAAGTGCGTGTGAGGCCCGGGCGTGACTGAGCGTACCAGTCCACCTTGTTGCTGTCTGACGACAGCTGCAGCAGATCTTCAAACTCATAGGACTTCCTGTAGGAAACACAAACAAAGATCAACCAAGTGGAAGATTCTTATCAATTGAGGAAGGCAAGTATTGGCCTGGGCTTTTATTGTAACAGGTAGAACACAATCAGCTGGATTAAGCTGTTAATGTAACAGATAAAGAACACACCAATCTGCATTTGGCTATTAATGTTTTGGATAAAAAAGAAAACAATCTGGACTTGGTAAATATTGTGTCGGTAGAATACAATCATCTGAACTGGGTTATTAACTAATCACATAAAAAACATAATACGCTGGACTGAGTAATTTCTCTATCAGGGAGAACATTATAATCTGAATTGGGTTATTACTGACTCAGACAGGGAACACATTAATGTGGACTAAGTAATTACACTACCAGGTAGCTCACAATAGTCTGGCTATACTCTATTTACAGAAGGTAAAGATTAAAAATGAACCGTTAGTTGTATTTTTTGTCCCTGGGATCTAGGTAGGAATAGCAGAGGAAGACTAGATTAGATTTATTTTTGTCATTAGATTAATCATTGTCATTGAACAAGTATAAGTACAGTACAACGAAATGCAGTTAGCATGTAACCAGATGTGCAAATAAGAGGGCAGAAGAATGTACAAGTATTAAGTATACTATATGTGCAGTTATCTATTTATACTGAATACTATATGTGCAGTTATATTGTTATACTGCATACTGTATGTGCAGTTATATGTTTATACTGTATACTGTATTTGCAGTTATCCGTTTATGCTGTATACTGTATGTGCAGTTGTCTATTTATACTGTATACTGTATGTGCAGTTATCTGTTTATACTGTATGTGCAGTTATCTATTTATACTGCATACTATATGTGCAGTTATATATTTATACTGCATACTGTATGTGCAGTTATATGTTTATACTGTATACTGTATGTGCAGTTATCCGTTTATACTGTATACTGTATGTGCAGTTATTTATACTGTATAATGTATGTGCAGTTGTCTATTTATACTGTATAATGTATGCGCAGTTATCTGTTTATACTGTATAATGTATGTGCAGTTATCTGTTTATACTGTATACTGTATGTGCAGTTATCTGTTTATACTGTATGTGCGGTTAAGATATCTATTTATGTCTAGAAACATTTCTGTAGGCCACCAATAGCAAACGTGTGTTTGGATGTATACAGGAGTGTGTTTTGGTGAGTATGTAAATGATTCAGGAATTTGCTAACCAACTCTTTAATGGTTCTAAAATGTAACCTAGCTGCCTACCTCTGCCTACCTCATAGTAAATCATGGTTCTGAAAGAGAGCCAGGCAGCATACCTCATGGAACTTGATATATTACATTATAGTTCTGAAATAGAACCTGGCTGCCTACCTCTGCCTACCTCAGAGTACATTATAGTTCTGAAAGAGAACAAGGCAGCTTACCTCATGGAGGCTAACCGTAACTCTGTAAGGTGCACTATGGTCCCTATCAACAGTGGTGTACTATGTAGAGGAGAGAGGTTTGGACTGCAGCCTGAGACATATGATATGAAACGTTACAGTCAGACCAACAACAATACCATCCACCGAAGAAATTGCAAAGATTCAAATGCTCAAATCAAGATTTGGAAATGTCTTTACTTCTTCTGCTGCATTCATGTGCTTTCATAAGATTTTGATGAATGTTTAGAGCTATTTGATAAATTTACACTTCATTGAACGGAAACGACATCAATGCTCCGCAAGGTTTTTAAAATTAGATATAAAGAGCCACTCAGCCATAAACACAGACGTTTCTTGGCATGGGTCGCTGGTCCATGTGTACATTCCACAAATCCAACTGATGACATCATTCTCTATAGAATACTGTAATGACATCATCACTGCCTCCTCTGATTCAGTGCAGATGTGCGAAATGAGGAAGTAGAGATCGTCTGGATAACATGACCCTGGGACACAGTAACTAGGGTCTGGCTTCAATTACCTACTTTTCAGGCAAAGTGAGACACTACATCACTGCCTACGTCATTACTGTATCTACTTGAACAACGAAAAATAGTAGCCGGAAAGATATCACACTGGTTATTTTTAATGAGTGGATTTTGCAAGTAGCTAGTTGCATCAATTACATTCACTGGAAGCATTGTAAAGGGTTTTGCCTGCAAGTGTTGGTTTTGAATTGCGTTGTTCTGGCATGTCATGATTTGTTGAGAGTTGTCTGTCTGAAGTGAACTCACCCCCGTAACATTTTGTTTCCTTTACTGAGGTTGCCAAAAGAGTTGGTAAATGAAACCAGACCATAGCCAGTTATGCCTAGGATCAGGTTTCTGAAGCTGCACTTGATGGATGAAGAATGTGTAGAACAGATTGTCCCTGAGAGATTGCCTGTTTCTGATTTGACTGTCGGCGTCGTCACCTCACTAGATGGTCATAATAGAATGCAATATGCCATACTTCATTAGAAAACGAGCAGTTTGAATTCTGAATGATGATTGGGTGAAAGCAGTGGTATATAAAGCGGCATAACAACAGCTCTTAGTCATGGTATATTGGCCATATACTACAAACCTTCATGCCTTACTGCTTATAGAGTTTTGTTGGCAGATCTCACCGTGAACCTTGACGGCTGCATGGTCATATCCCAAAAAACGGTAAGAAATCTTGGCGTTACCCTCGACCCTGACCTCTCCTTTGATGAACATATAAAATATATCTCAAGAGTTTCTTATTTTAATCTTGCAGATATCTGAAACTTTCTATCAAAAACTGGTGAAGAAAAAACATTAGATAACTGCAATGCTCTTTTTTCCGGTTACCATGATAAATCAATAAATATACTTCAATAAGTGCTGCACACGGCTGCTAGAATCCTAACTAGAACAAAAAAATTTAACACATTACTCTAGTACTAGCCTCTTTACACTGGCTGCCTGTTAGGGTTAGGGCTGATTTTAAGGTTCTATTGTTGACCTTTAAATCAATACATGGACTTGCTCCTACTTGTCTCGCTGAAATGATCCAGCCATACATACCTGCCTGTAACCTTAGATCGCAAGATGCAGGCCTTTTAATTGCACCTACAATTTCCAAACAGACATCCGGAGGCAGGGCCTTCTCTCATAGAGCTCCAGTAATTTGGAATGATTTGCCAATTAATGCAGACTCAGTGCAAACCTTCAAGTGTCTACTAAAGACTCATCTCTTCAGCCTGGTCTATGATTAAGTGCAGTCTGGCCCAGGGGCGTGAAGTTGACTAGAAAGGCCTGATACTGTCCACCCTTGCTGTCTTGCCAGGTGGGCTCTCTTCGCCACTGGGATGCCCTCCCTCCAATGCCATTCGGGGGCAGTGTCACTGGCTTGTTGTTGTCTTTCTGTTGCGCACTTTTGCAATTGGGCTGTACTCTGCTGGCAATACTCGGCCCTCATTCAGGATGATTGCAGTTGGTGGATGTCCCTTCGGTTGATGCTTGGCAATGTGGGTGGATTGATGTCCTTCCTGTTGGGCCCCCACTGTGTCGCTGGACACCTGTCTCAGCCCCAAGGTCTTACGCTGCTATATTATTGTGCTGCGGGAGTAAGGTCAAAATGTTTCCAGTCTTCTGTCGTTTTAAACTTTAGAGGACATGAGGTGTTGGCCCACACCTGCGGAGTACCAGGCTTGACTCATTGCTGTCCCTGTCCAAAGTCCTGGTTGTGTAGCATATCAAGACGATACCTGATGATTTCAGCTGCCACTCTGCTGACCCCCCCCATTTGTCCCTGTCCTTATCCATCTGGTTATGCTTCAGATCTGGAATAGGTTTAAATTGACTCTGGGCTCAGCCCACATGCTTTGATTAACTATTACAATTTGGACTCATAATATGTTCACCTGGCACAGCCAGAAGAGGACTGGTCTCCCCTCTGAGCCTGGTTCCTCCCTAGGTATCTTCCTAAATTTCAGCCTTCTTAGGGAGGTTTTCTGAAGTTTAACACTACTGTTGTTTGCTCCTTGCGGTTTAAGGCCAGGTGTTGTGCGAAAGAACTTTGTGACAACTGCTGATGTAAAAAGGGCTTTATAAAATACATTTGATTGATTGATTTGATTGACTGATTATAGAAACTAAGCACATGGCCAAATACGTGCGATCAGTCAATAACTCATTGCATGGCTAAATAAGGCCTGCATTTCTATGATGCATACCTCTTTCTAACCCATCTAGGTTCCCTTACCTGTTGCTGCTGTCTCTGGGTCTGTCTGTCCAGGGTCTCCTGCAGACTCCAGGCGGTGGGCATGTGGGTAGGGGTGGCGGGGGGATGGAGGGAAGTGGGGGCAGGTTACGTCTCCCCTTACCCAATCCCAGGCCTGCGGCGGGGGTGCTGGGCGGAGTGTGGTGCTGGAATGTGCGCTGGGGTTTTGGTAAGGGATTGATGGAGGGACTGGCAACGCCGGGCTCTGTGTACACATTCTCTGGGTCACCCGACCTCCGCCGCCGCGTTGAGCTGGCGGGCCGCGGGCCCACAACATCCAGAGTCCCGAAAATGGGCTCATTCGCCCGCCTCTCTGCTTCCTCCTGCTCCTCCTTGGAAGGGGGGCAGAAATAGTTCCCAGGTAACACCAGGGAGGGCTTGGCAGGAGCCTCTTTCATGGCCTGCTCCAGTTTCTTAATGTGAGTCAAAACAGACTTCTTGTCCTTGGTCGTATCTGTAGGCTTACTGCCTCTGAGCGGTCCTCTCTCCAGCGTCACCTCCCTGTCCTTGGCAGTGGGACCCTCTGGAGATGTAGGCCTCAGGTCCGACTGCTTCCCTGCATTCTCTTTTCCAGACTCCTGCCGGTCCCAATTGATCAACCTCTTGCTGTCCGTCCTGTGGACCTCCGAGGTCATGGCGGTCTCCTTCTTTCTCACAGTCTCCGGTTCTTTCTGGGCTGCAGTCAGCGGGCACAGTCCACTTCCAGGGAGAGTCTCCTTCTTGCCCTCCCACTGGGAGATCTTGTCCCGGATGCTGGCGGTGGTCTTCTGACCACCAGGCTTTTTGTTGAGTTTGCTGCAGCCACCGAGTCCGTTCTCCATGGTGGTCCGGGGGTCTGGGTCAGTTCTCTTGTGAGCAAGCATGGGGTCAGTGGTTCCAGGCCTGTCCAGAGGGGAGACAGGCAGCTCGGAGGTGTCCCTGTCCCCACACACCACGTCTCGCCGCCGGGGGACCACAGGCGGAGCCTCCCCAACCTTTAAGCCACAGCACTGGAGCCTGAAAACACACACACGGGCATAGACACATACGCAGGCAAATAAGCAAGCACGTACACACACACAGAAAATGATAGATTAGAGATAGCAGTGCTAAACCTATCCCAGACAAAACAAAAGTCAGCCTTCCCACTATTCATCATTTATGCTGACGTATAATTACAGAAGGCTTTCAGAGAAACATCAATCAGAATACACAAGGCACTGTAATCACCGATAGCACATCATTCCGGTTCTCTACATATTATCTCTGCCTAATTATGCTAAAAAATGCCAACACTGTCTAGCCACTTGTGATACAAAATAACCACCAATTGGTTAATAGAGTAGATAAGTAGTAAATCAACAATCCCTATAAATAATTATCTCTCGCTGTTTGAGAACTGGCTCATTTCTGCACATCAAATTGAAAAATTTACAAAATACAAGCTTTTTCTGGGGAAATGAATGTATATACAGTATGGGAAGAAGTTGTGGAGAAGAGTTGGAGAGAAGAAGTGCAGAAGTGCAACTTGTCTAACCTTAAGCTGACCACAAACAGACTCGATGTGGGATTAAGGCCAGTTCTTCAAATGATTGGATTCAAAAACAAATGGAGGAAAACTGGTATCCGACTTCTACCTCTGATGATATAGTTTTGTTGTGCAATGTAACTTTTTATGATATATTTGTTGTAAGGTATAGATTCTGATGAAAGTGCTAGAAATGTGGGAAACATTAAAAAAAAATAACCACCTCAACTTCTCTTATAAAATGTTAAAAATAATTTTCCGTTACAATTTTGATTATGTCTTACAGAAAATAGCCTACAAATGTTATTAGTTTTTAGAAGTAGTTTTGAGAAGTAGCCTGCTAATTTCTGTCAAGAATTAAGCTGTAAAAGAAAAAAACTAGGTCAAACTGCAAAGCCAAGAAAAAGAGAATGGGATGAGAAGAGGAGCAGACAGAGGGAGTGAGGAGAGGAGAGGGAAATCAATATTGTTCTCTTCATCTTGGCAGGGGAAGACCCTGTTCCTAAAGAGAGCCTTTCAAAGTGCAGGACGATGCCTGTTTCAGACCCACTGACCAGGAATGGGAAGGACAGGACTATCTCTGACCAGCTGAGCTAATAGACAATGAGAAGCGAGGTGTAAAAAGTACATCCCTGTTAACAGGGCTTCTTAAAATTGTTTATTTTATATGCCCAATTAAAAAACGATCAGTGGGGAATAAAGAAAGGAGAGCAGTTGTTTGAGTCTAAGAACATGAATCCTTCCATTATTCAGGTCAACATAGTCATGTAGGTATTTGCAAGCACGGCCATATCAGACTTCTCTGTTCATAAAAATATTGCTGGAGACTGTTTAGAGTAGGAAGCTAAATAGCATGGCTATTGGACAATAATGGTTGCAGGCCTCTAAATAACATAGCCATTGGACAATAGCGGTTGCAGGCCACTAAATAGCATAGCCATTGGACAATAGTGGTAGCAGGATGCTAAATAGCATGGCCAATGGACAATAGCAGGATGCTAAATAGCATGGCCATTGGACAATAATGGTTGCAGGATGCTAACTAGGATGACCATAGGTCAATAGCGGAAGAAGGATGCTAAATAGCATGGCCATTGTACAATAACGGTAGCAGGATGCTAAATAGCATGGCCATCGGACAACAGTGATAGCAAGATGCTAAAAAACATGGCCATTGGACAATGTGGCAGCAGGATGCCCAGTAACAGTATCCATCTGCCAGATGGCATATTTTGCTCTGCGGCCCTTTCACTGTGGAATCCCCAGACGGGACAGCCTGACAGCCACTGTTTCCCCCTTCCTGTTTCTAAGGGGTTCTGTGGTGTAGAGCGTTCAGAAGGTATGCAATACATACCCGTTGACTGATTGGTAGATACAGTTGTCAGTGTTCGTACAGAGCAGCAGGGCCCTCCCACCGGTCATAGTGCTAGCAGCCGGCATCCTCGATTGAGAGAAAAAGAAAAATACCAATTTTAGTTTGGACTTGTTATATTTTTGTTAACATGTGCATAAATCTCTATAATACATCCGTTTGGCATTACATTTAAATGCGGAGGGGTTTTGATGATGTGGTTCAACACATAAATGACATTGACAATTTTCAAGGAGCCTTTTAGGCTCAAGAGGACCACATTTACAACCATTGGCTAAAAATTCTGGAATGCATCTTTATCCTATAGACCGAGGTAACCTCCACCAACTCCATCTCAGAGCTTTTACCTACAACAGAGGCAAAATAACATGATCATGCTGACAGGAATGGGAAAAATATTCTGGAAAATAACAATAAATCCTGTGTGAAAGGGATAAACGAATCAGACAAATTAGGAGTGCTAACAGGTTTGAAGTCTATTCTTTGTGGGACATAAAACCCCTCAAAACCAAATGCGCAAAGAAAGGAAAAGACCTAACTGTTTGTGAGGCATCTCCCCAAACTGCATATCCCTACTTGATTAGTAATTGGAGGATACACTAGAAAAAGAATGTGGCATAGTGATGGAAACCTTCGGAAAATACTGGATATTCCGTTATGTACCGTAATGTAATTAAGGCCCATTAGGAACATTCCAACAGAGAAGAGGGCATTCAGTTCGACTTGAGAGGAACATTGTTGACTTGACAAGCTATCACACAATCTATCTTCTTCAATGACTAGCTACATCTCTAAGGAGCTGGAACATTTTCATTTGAAGTTCTGACATCTTTTTTTAATCTCTTTACCCTTCCATCCAGCGGGGCTCTCCCATACCTAAGAAATTACTCACAAAATGCCCTCTAGGGTTTCAGTCAGATGAACAATATTTTGCCCTGGCCTTTATTATGCTTAAAACATTGCCAAGATTAGTGTGAAGGGCATGCTTCATTAAACTGAAAACTGATCATTACTTGGTCCATTAGTCGAATTCTTGTAAAACCAGGTTGTTAGACCGTAGCCACGAGGAGGGGGCACTAGGTCCTTCATAAATCTCAGTTACAGTACTCCCAGTCCCTACTTGGTGCACTTGTCAAAGGTCAGATAATGCCATTTTGGACTAGGCAAAATCTCAACGGTCAGGTCGTCTAACACTGGTGAAGCGTACTGGCGTGTGTTTTGCTCTTAATTTGTCCCAGGTCTTAAGAAGACAGATTATGTGGGCCAATCCCTGTTAGAAAGTTATGTTACATTTCATCAGACAGAAAGACTGACAGGGAGGTAGAACAACAATATGGATGTCACACTGGACAACGCCGTGTCCCAACAGATGGAGGAATGTGTCAGTGTTTGCCTATGTGCATGTTTATCTCCCTGTGCGTATATATGTGTGTCAGTGTGCGTGTGTTTGCCTATGTGCGTGTTTGTTTGACCTCAGCCAGATGTGCTAGAGAGCTTCAGGGCAGCCATGGGCTGTTAAACATATCCTGAGCATTGCCCACTCAAACAAACACCCCCTCAACCCGCGGTAAACACGTACTGACAGACGTTGCTGCCAGCCCTCACTTCAACACTCAGAATGCAGGGAATGCCAACCCAGACAAAATGGCACATGTTGCCGTCCCCTGACAACTCACTAAAGACAATTGCTTAATCGTTGACTAGCTGAACTCTTCATTGGCTGAGTCAAGTGTGTAATTGATCCAGTCAGTCCGTCCAGAGTTCCGCAGGTCCCATGTTGACTTTTCACTCCCACAAGAGGTGAGTATAACTTGAGAGTAGGACACTACGGAAAAGTTATGCTTTTTGCTGAAAATAAATGGGACATGGTTATGGCAAGCTTTTCATCGGCGAGTGTCTGCCTGTGTCTGTATTTCTCCTCCCTCCCTCCGATCTGATATCTGTTAAGGAGTCCTGGCATAGCCCCCCGAGGAGGTGAGGGTTCGATTCAACCCCTCGTCTGCTGGCCTGTAGAACCAAATGATTTTCAGCTGTGAGAGCTATGGTGGTCACAAGGAAAATATCAAACTTTTCCCTCCTACCTCTTGCTCTCTCTCTGCTGAAACCAAACAGGAAAAAAAACATGAACAGAACTCTGGCAGAGCGGGGAAATCAAGAGAATGTATCTAGCCTCAGAAAAAGTATGTGTAGTTTTACATGTGCTTTCTTTTGTGGGTGGATAAGATGGGGGTGAGGTAGAAGTGGGAGGGAGAAGGAAAAAGGATATGGTGAAGGACCATACTAGTATGAACTTACACTGTGAAAATCGTTCTTGCTTTGAGGTTTTGTCACTGTTTGGAGCCACAGTGTGAAAGACGCAAGTGGGTATTTATGGGAAAGAGCTTTGGGATGGAAAGATGACTAATTTACTAACAGCCTGTACCTTATTGATGACCATGTTCCTCTGACTAACTACAATGATCTGTACCTTACAGATGACCATGTTCCTCTGACTCATAACAACAAATTTTACCATATAGATGACCATGTTCTTCTGACTCACTATAATGATCTGTACCTTATAGATGACCATGTTCCTCTGACACTACAATGACCTGTATTTTATAATGACCATGTTCCTCTTACTCATAACAGCTACTATTACTGTATAGATGACCATGTTTCTCTGACTCACTACAATGACCTGTACCTTATAGTTGACCATGTTCCTCTGACTCATTACAGCTACTTTTACCATATAGATTACCATGTTCCTCTTACTCATAACAGCTACTATTACTGTATAGATGACCATGTTCCTCTGACTCACTATAATGATCTGTACCCTATAGATGACCATGTTCCTCTGACACTACAATGACCTGTATTTTATAATGACCATGTTCCTCTTACTCATAACAGCTACTATTACTGTATAGTTGACCATGTTCCTCTTACTCATAACAGCTACTATTACCATATAGATGACCATGTTCCTCTTACTCACTACAATGACCTGCACCTAATAGATGACCATGTTCCTCTTACTCACTACAATGTCCTGTATGTTATAGATGACCATGTTCCTCTGACACACTACAATGAGTTGTACCTTATAGATGACCATGTTCCTCTGACTCACGACAACTATCTTATTACAGGCCTCCAGAACAGTATTATTATGGTTCTCTAGTACTTTATTATTACAGGTTTCAAGAACTGTTTCATTACAGGTTTCCAGAACTGTGTCATTACAGGTTTCCAGAACTGTGTCATTACAGGTCTCCAGCACTGTGTCATTACAGGTCTCCAGCACTGTGTCATTACAGGTTTCCAGAACTGTGTCATTACAGGTCTCCAGCACTGTGTCATTACAGGTTTCCAGAACTGTGTCATTACAGGTCTCCAGACATGTGTCATTACAGGTTTCCAGAACTGTGTCATTACAGGTCTCCAGACATGTGTCATTACAGGTTTCCAGAACTGTGTCATTACAGGT